>CAUYQG010100732.1:0-12905 GCA_963574415.1 Tarsius wallacei | reverse complement strand
AGCAAAAGAAACAAAGCAGAAGGTATCATACATCCAGACTTCAAACTTTACTATAAGGCTACAGTAATCAAATCAGCCTGGTACTGGTACAAGAACAGGCATATAGACCAATGGAACAGGATAGAGATTCCAGAGGCAAAGCCTCAACTCCTCAACCAACTCATTTTCAACAGTCTCCACCACCAATGGGGAGAGAAGAACCTTTTCAGTAAATGTTGCTGGGAAAACTGGCTGACTACATGCAGAAGATTAAAACAATATTCCTACCTATCACCATACACAAAAATCAACTCCAAATGGATCAAAGACCTTAAAGAATTAAATTGAAATACGTGACTTAAAATTTCCTTCTGTAATTCTGTAGTTCATGCTGGCTAGATTTTGAAAACAACAAATCCCAATTCTTTATGCTTCAGAAAACTCTCAAGGATTATTTCCAAATGAGGTTATCTTCCTTTTTTAAAAAATAGTTTATACCAGTTTCTCCAACTTTTATTTTTTAATGTTTTGACTTAAATGAATTTACATCTTCATTTACACATAATAATTGTACATATTTATGAAATGCAGAGTGATATTTTGGTGCATGTATTCAATGTGCAGTTATGAAATCAGGGTAATTAGCAGATCCATGGCCTCAAAGATTCGTCATTTCCTTGTGTAGGGACCCTTCACAATCCTTTCTCCTAGCTGTATGAAAATGTGCAACAAATTGTTGTTCACCGTAGTGATTCCACAATGCTACGGAACACTAGAACGTATTTCTCCTGTCTAGCTGTAATTGTATGCCCCTTAACCAACTTTTCTTTATCCTGTTTCCCCTCGCCTTCACAGTCTTCAAAAAGCACAACTGTATTTTCTGCTTCTGAATTCAACATTTTTAGCTTTCACATATGGGTGAGAAACATAATATTTATGTTTCTGTGCATGACTTACTTAACTTTGAATAGTGTCCTCCTGGCTCACCCACATTCTAGAGAATGACAGGATTTCACTCTTTGTTATTGCTGAATGGTATTTCCTTGTGTATATGTGACACTTTTAAAATCTATTGATAGATTCCATATCTTGGCTGTTGTGGATAATGCTGCAATAAGCACGGAGGTGCAGATATGTCTTTGATATACTGCTTTCCCTTCCTTTGAATAAATACCCAGTAGAGGGATTCCTGGATCACATAATATATCTATGTTCAGTGTTCTGAGAAACCTGCATACTGTTTTTTGGAGTGGTTACACAAATTAAAAATCCTACCAACACAGTATAAGAGTTTTCTGTTCTCCCCATCGTTGTCAAGATTTGTAGTTTTGTGTCTTTTTGGTTAAAATAGCCATTCTAGCTGGAGTGGGGTTGCATCTTATGTGGTTCTGTTTTACATTTCCCTGATGTTGAGTATTGTTTCATGTACTCATTAACAAGCTAAACTTGATTTAAACTTTGAAAGATAACTTTTTCTTTGTTTAGGGAACAAAAACAAGCTGAGATTTATGTGGCAGGTTAATACACAAAGGATGTCTGAGTAAACCAAGGCCACGTCCCACCTCTCTAAGACTGTTTCATTGGCTGAGCCTCAGAGCACATGAAAGCTGCGGACAGTGCACTGAAGTATAATTTCATGTTTTATTATTGTCACTATTAAAAATGTCTTCTAGGCATTCCTGCAAAAAACTCTCTTATTAAAGAACTGGTCTTTTTCCAGGAGAAACGACAGCCCTCCCTAAACACATAGTTGCAGAATGGATTTGGATGGGGGTCACTCAAACAGGCTGATGAATAAGTGGCTTCTCTCAAGCATACTTCAGTGTGTAATGGAAGCGGTGTTCCCAGCATTGACTGGGAAAAATGAACCCTTTCTTCCTAGAGAGTCCCTGATCTTAATATATGTGACCACCAAGTGACTTGAGTTTCCTGGCATCTAAGAGAAACTTCAGCTTCGGAACAGAGATTTTCTGAGATTTCTGTTTTGCATTATATTGGGAGCCCTCGTGTAATGAAGTAGTTCATGTGTCTGGTTGATGATGGTAGGGAAAAAAAAAAGATTTAAATTCCCCTAAGTGGAAACATGACCACTGCGAGAGAGGGCGGAAGGTGTCAAGTCGGTGAACCTTGTGTCACCCAGTGTTGGAAGCTGTCGGCAGGATTTTGTGCTTCTGAGATTCTCTCGGGAATGTGAGGATATTCATGCTCCAATATTTTTCAGCCCATGACAATACCTTTATTTGTGATGTGCAAATTAATAGTCTAAAGATGCCACAATGGAAGTGGAGAAAACACAACAACCCAGAAGTACAAAATGAGGAATGAAGAATACAAACAGGATGAGTATGTGTTGAAAGTTCATTGGCAGATGACCCTCTCATCTATCCATGCTTGAGTTCCCAACAGTCTCCATCAGAGGGAACCTCGGGTAGTTTCCACGTCAGCTCTCCATCACACGGTGACACACAGTCAGCCACAAACACTAGGCTGCTATTATCTCCAGCACCAAGGCTCTGTCCAGGGTCCTAACAGATGGGCTCAGAATGTCTCGGTAACACTGAGGAGAGTCCAGAGTCAGTACAGAGCGACCCTGACATACGATGGCTCCGCTTGGGATTATTGGCTTTACCATGGGTGGAAAGTGACAGACATTCAACAGGAAGCAGTAAGCTGCCCCTTGCCATGCTGGGCAGCTGCATCAAGCAGAAGCTTCCAGGCTCAACAACAGATACTCTATGGTGTGCTATGTTGCCAAATGACTTTGCCTAACTGTGGGCTAATGCGAACGTCCTGAGTAAGTTTAAGGCAGGTGAGGTTAAGTAGGCTAGGAGCAGGCTAGGATGTCCTGTAGGGGAGATGTCAAAACGCATTTTTGGCTTTTGGCATTTCTTACATAGGATGGACTTATCAGGACATAACTCCATCATAAATCCAGGAGCATCTGTATTTTAAGTTGACTTGTTCCTAAAAGGGCACCTTCCTGCTCAATGGAGAATATACTCTTTTATTATTCAGTGGGAGGAGTCAGTTTTGCAGAGAAGGAAAGCAATCCTAGATGGCTTCAGAGTTGTCCAAAGAGTGCCTAAATTAGAAGATTGCAGTCCAGCTTACAGGCCCTGCATGTGTGTGACATTTTCTTCTCTTTGAATAGAAGGTTCTACTCACTGGAGCACTGGTACAGACTAGTTCTCTTAAAATGCCTTCTTACCTCCGTTGTCAGGGTGAATTTGAGAACTAGGTGTAGTTGGACGGTATGTGTGAGGAGCCTCTGGATGTAACAAGCTTTGACAGCAGAAGCTGCAACAAACCATCCCTCCAGTCAGCATTTGTCCACCACCCTCTCATGCAACAAGACACCACTTCACCTCTGCCCCTCACAGAACCAGACTTTCCCTCCCCCAGGTCCTGTTTCCCGAGTGGTTCTGCTCAATCCTGTACATGCACGTAGAGCTCTCTTTGCACAGTCCCACCTCTCTAGATCTGCTGTCTTCAGCAGCAACCTGGGATTTTCACCACTGGGAGTCACTAGACTCCATACCCTTGAGGTGGTCTCAGAGTTCACTACTGATAGCAGAATTTCTAGCACGAAACCATTCTTTCACCCACGTTGCAATGCCCCCTACATGCCCCTGCTCCTGTTTTTCCTATTTCTATGTCTTCCTTTCTCCCATGAGAAGGATATTACTCCCTGCCAAGGTATGGGGCAATTAGCTCCCATAACACATTCAGGTTCTCAGCACAGTTCCTTGCAAACAATGCATCTTAAGGTACATGTTAGCATGAAGTAGATGCCCAATGTTTGCTTTAATGAAGAGATGCATGCTATTTCCCCAAAGCTGCCTTATTTAGACTCTTCTTTTTCTTTGGGTTTTCTAAGGGTCGGCAAACAAGTGGTCTTTGGGGGAGGTGGTCTTCCCTGGGAAGCAACGGTACCAGTGTTGAGGTGTGATGACTGAGTGTAAAGGACTTGTGTGCTGGGCCTGCTTTCCTGAGTTTAGTGCCATGAGAAGTGGGGGTCTGTGAGACCAGCATAAGCATCATGAGAGTCCTTGAAGAAGCCTATTCATAATTTCATAGATTTGAGTCCCGGATCTTCAAGAGATTTTTAATTTCACTAAAGTTCCAAAATAGTGTGCAGCTAAATAACTCTCAGCCCTGGTTTCCCATTGGGATCACCAGCTTTGCTTGAAGAAGTACCACCATCCAAGAAATTATACCAGTATATGTATATGTATAATTTGATGCAATGATGCTGAGTTATGCCTATGCTTGTGAATTTCTGAAAATCTCATGGTCCTCCCAAGGTCCTCCTTATCTTAAACAGATAAACACTAATGAATAGAAATACTTGTAAATGATTTGCATTGCTAAGGAGTAAAAATACGATACAAAATGTCATGGGAATGAGAATTTTATTAACATTCAAACAAACTTAAAAACACATGTTTACAATGGCATAATATACCACAGCATACAAGGCTAAGAAACACGCCCATGACGGTTTCCATTGAAAGACTTCCACAGAGTCAAAAACACTCCTCTCAAGGAAGGGCATAGATTATAAAATGTAGATCCCAGGGATTATTCCTGAATTCAGTTATTTGGACAGCAAACACAAATTATTTTTTAACAGTTTTCCATATAAATCACAGTTTACAAATTACCCCTGCATGACTCAGTTCTGTACACAACTGATTTTATTCCCAACCCTTGTATTCCAGGTTTAAGAAGACTCATTTTAAATGCAATTTGACTTTACACAATTCAAGTAGGCAGTGTCTGTCTGTTCTCAGCATTATCTGGGTGTCATGCTTGGTGCAAGCTTCACGGATGAAAAAGTTCTGATTCACCGGACAAGGCTGCTCCTTCCTCTCCCCAACAGTCCCCTCCAAGTCGGAGCAGGAAGCCAAGTTTTCACTTCCACCTGGTGTCTCACTCCCAGTCACTCTTCTCAGAGGAGGAGGAAACCTGTAGGTCTTCATATAAGACACTCACAGGGACATGTCCCTCAGACTTCTGAGCAGGAGGAGTTGGCATCTCAGGAGGATGGGATGAAGAAGCTGTCATGAGCCTGGAGCTCCACCAGCTGTTGTTCAGTCTCCTGAAGACCATTCTGAGGGGCTGGTCTGGATCAGGGCTGGGTGATGAGGGGTGGGACACAGTGCAGGCCTAGAGAGTATGCAGAAGAGGTCTGTTTGTGTGGAGGCTGCTGGTCAGTGCTGGGTCCCTGGAATGAAATTCTCTAGGTTCCTTTCGGTGACACTTTTGGTCCAAGTCCAGTTGCACTTGGCTGAGGCTGGAGAGCTGGCAGAGTTCCCAACCCTGGTCTTTGAATGTTCTTCTGTGGGGTGGAATGGGCTGAGTCTTGGTTCCTTTTGGGAGTACTGTCAAGTGTGGATGGAGATCTGGGCGGATCTCTTGCTTGGTGCACTGAAGCTGAGACTGGAGTCCTGATCCAGGCAGGTAGTGAGAAGTACTCTGAGATCACATCAGGACGCTTGGCGTGTGGGTGGGAGTTGAGGACCTGGTCAAGACCAAGGGTACTGAAGACAGCCTGGGGAACTTCAAGAGAGCAACCTCCAGGCTTGTTATCTGTCTTGTCTGTCAATGTCACAGAAAGAAGGGAGTCCTCACCATAGTGCTTTAGTGTCCACTGGGTGGTGTGACAGCCATTGCCTGTCCTTGGTTTGGTCCAAAACTTGAGAAGGAGCTGAGCCCAGATTTTTTTATGGGGACACTGAGTGACAGATGGAGCTCTTGTCAGATTTCTTGACTGGTGGTTGACTAGTAAGAACAGGGTTTAGGACTGGCCACTTATTGGTTGTGTGGACTGGCATTGATCTGCTTGGAATCTGCAGGAAGAAAACACACACATTAAAAATTCAAGATCAGAGTATCACATGTTCTTACTCATAAGTGGACCTTAAACAATTATCCTAATACTGTAAGGAAAGGATTGGCGGTAGTGGGAAACTGCCGAGGTTGGGGGAGCACACCTCGTCAACAAGGGTGAATGAACATTTGTATACCTACATCTTTAAAATGAAAAATGAAAAAAAGAAAATAAAAAAAATTCTTACCATCAAGGGAAAATGAAAATCAAACACAGGAAAACACAAAGAGCATATAATATGAAATAGACCAATAGAATTATGACCAGCAATCATTTTAAATATGCGTGGGTACTCAACCTCAGTGGTGATCAGTACCAGACACATTGAGACATTAATGCAATATGTTTCTATGTTATACAGGAAAATATAATTGTTCTAAATATTGTCTCCTGTTTATAAGTTGAGAAAAGCCCTCTGGTCCACACTTCTGTGGAGTGTAACTGGCTAATGCTGCCATAAAGGCCGCCTGATGGCTAAGGAATTTTCATGACAGTCTGGGAATATTTATCTGTCGTAAAGATGCATGATTCTGCATGTAGGATTCCACATCTTAGAGGCTTCTGATTCAACAATTTCCACATGCCTCCAAAAGCAAATTGTAAACAGCACAGAAGTAATTTTACTAAAATGAAAATGTTAAAACAGCATCTGAAAAGTACACAAACTGGAGTCAGATTGACCTGAAAGGATGTTTAACTGCCTGATACTCATAAAACAAGAAATTAAATTTTAACAAGCCTTTCACACAGAAAGGCCTGGAATGAAATAAACCTGGGTTCCCTAAAAGAGACAAGGAGCAGGGAACCAGAGCCACACTCACCCTCAGTCACAGGGCTCTGTCAGCCCCTTCCAGTTGTGCAGCTGCCTCTTATGAAGTTTCTTGGGAAATTTCTGGAGGAGAGCCTTCCTCTGTTGTTCTTCTTGCCTGCAGAACAAACAATGTTAAGTTGATGCACCCTGAATTCCTGCTTAAAACTGAGAGACAACTGTCTAGACCTAGTCCTGTTTAGAGTTTTGGTGATAAAGAGATTAAAGCCTTAAGGGCTTTCTAATTCAGCACCTTCCCTCCTGCCAAATTCTTCCCTCACTCCAGGCAGCCCTCCAGCTTTTTCCACTAAGGACTTTCATTTGGACTCCTCTGCTTCCCCGCCTGTCATGTGCAAAGGTCCAAAAGTGCTCTGGCCCCTCTCTTTCGTGGATCTTCTGAATGAACTCCTGGGAAGGGAACCCTGGAGGGTATGGAGTGATTTTCTATTTCTCTCCAGTTTCCCTGTCCTTACTTGGAGATGGCTGTGTACATGGTGGGAGGTGGCAATACCATCTCCTTAGGGTGAGCTGCCCAAGGAGTGGTCATAGCCTCTCACACTGCATACCTTTGTCTCTGTTCCTTCTCCTTTTTGTCCTTGTTAAAGGGTTCTGGGTTCATGAGGTCCTGGAGCTTCTTAGATTCCAGGTTCTCTTTCCCCTTCATTGGGCCTAAGAGCTGAGGGGCCAGGGATCCATTCCAGCACTTCATGGGACACCTTCTGCTACTGACTGTGTGTCCAAAGGCCCCACAGTCTTTGCACTTCAGCTGTGGGTGAAAAAGAGAGTCATCAGTGAAGTGGCAGAAATGACGGGCAGCTTTCAAAGGGCAGTGCAGAGACAGATTTGAATTCAGAGTTGAACATGGTTCATAGGGAGGGAACATAGACACGTGGCCCATTCAGTGCTAGGATAGATAAGAGAATCTATTCCTTCCCAAAGCCTAGGTTAGGAAAGGACATGGGAAGGGACTGCTCTAAAGGCTAGGATGATGAATCATCAAATTTCAATAACAGATCAGAATCTGGCTACACGTGGCCACACTGATGAGGAGGAGAGCTTTCTCCTAAGGGTCTCCGAAGTGATCTGTCTGCCTCTGAGAAGGTCCCAAACCCAGTCCCTGAGTTTCATGTAACCCCTGTTTCCCAATGGATCCATGCCTCCACTTACCCTGGGGTCCTCTTCCTCGGGTGGGGGAGCCCTCAGCCCAACTGGTCCTCTCGGCTGCTTCTTCATGGTCTGGACTTTAATGATCTGCTTGTTCTGGTGCTGTGGGTAGTGAACTGCCGTTCTCCTCGCCTTTTTGAGGCTCACGTCCATCTGTCTTAGATGATGATTTTGGATTCCCTGAGAACAGAAAATAATGTTAAAGAATCATATTCACACAGAAACATTAATTTCTCGGGACCTCATTGCTAGTTAGTCAAATGCATTGTTTGCAAGGTGTTGTTTGTAGTCAGTTTTGTCATTGTCTTCTGCCATGATTATCTAGTCTAAGAATAGGACCCTGCCTTAGGCACATGGCCTGTATATGGTGAATTTAGATTCTTTTTACTCTTGAATGACTGATTCTGGAGACTTTGCTTGCTATATCACGATTCATTCTATTAGGAAAAAGAAAGGCAGTGTCTCCCTATGCTTACAAAATAATCAAAGTTATGGGAAATTGTGTATGCAATTCTTTGGCATATACATTTGAAAATCAGAAATAAAGTGTGCTTTTTAAAAATTAAGCTTTGCATTGTAGCTTTTAATTCTAAAATAGGCAATTTCCAAACACAAATTTGCATTCTTTCCAACTAGACTGGAAGTTCATGGTCTGTAATGTTTTATTTATTGTTTCTCTTCAACACCCCATTGTAGTCTTTAATAAATGCAAAATAAATAGATTCAAACTAAGGATAAATAAATGAAATCTTCAGACCTGATATGTCCCAAACCAAAGTCACCATGTCTCCAAAACTGTCTGTCTCCCTCACCACATAGTCAGGATGCTGGGGCATATTTCCTTTGGAATTTGAATCTTGGTCTCATAATTGTCACTTAGATTGAAGTATTTTGTCAATCTCTGTTCAAACAAATACTATTATAAAGAACACATCTGTACCCCATCAACTAAAACCACAATATTATATATTTCTTATCTACTGCTTGTCTGAGGAATCATCCAAAGAGCAACGCTGGAAAGAAAACCCGCCTGACCAGCTACTTGGAAGGCTGAGGAGGAAGGATCGCCGGAGCCCAGCAGGTCGAGGCTGCGGTGGCCGGGAGTGGCCACTGCACTCCAGTCTGGGCGACAGAGTGAGACTCCAACTCAAAAAAAAAAAGAAAACCTGCCTGAAATTCCAGCGTCCACCTCCTGCCTGTCAGCAGGTTCTCAGATTCGCAGATGCTAAACAAACTGCTGAACACGGAGCAGCCCCACAATGTGCCCAGGGAAGGGCAGTGGGGGAATGTGTGCTCTGCAGGGGGGCTTTTATGCCGTTTTATACTGGGGGATGCGATCAAGCACCTGGTCTAACCTAATCAATGTAATCCAATTACCTTTCATGTAAACAACTTTTTTTTTTTGTGGTCTTCAACTCCTGGCCTCAAGGAAAGCCTTCGCCTCACCAAGCGCTGGGATTATAGGTGAGAGCCACTGTGTCCAGCAGTGAACATTTCACAAAATGCACTCTAATTTCATGTTTACCATGTAATAGCATTAAAAAATATATATATGTACACCTTTATGACTTTAGGAGTACCAATTTTCTGTAAGGACGATAAACATTTGTGCATATCTCATCTTGTGCTTTGCGTTCTCATTGTAACAAAATGTGGGTAACATAAATTTACTGTCTTAATTATATTTCAGTGTGGGGCTTTTTTTTTTTGGCATTAAGCCCATCCATCCTAAGGTGTAGCTGTCCCCATCCCCCATCTCCATAACTTCTCATTTTCCCCAACATTCACTCTGTAGCCAACAAACACTAACTCCATATTTTTTCCTCTCGGAAGCCCTAGGAAACTGTAATTCTCCTTTATGTCACCATGATTTGGACTGGCTACTTTTTTACCTCTACTTGGGACTCAAGGAATTATTCCTGAAATGTCTTCAGGTATGAAGTATTGTTTTGTTCAGTTTCACTGTCATTTCTATTTCTTTGTGTAGCTCAACTGGATTTCTGTTTGAACTCTTGTGTGAGTTGATATTTGTGCTTTTAACCATTTATCTGCCATTAGTCGACTGTCAATAGACAATTTAGGGCACATTTCTCTTTTATGAGAAGGGAGAGAGAGGAGCGGAAATGCTAAGTCATCACATTTGTGCCTTTCCCGATTTTGTCCAAGAGATCACATTGTTCTCCAAAGCATTAAACCAGTCACATGCCCAGGAGTACTGGAGGAGTCTCAATATATATATATATACTTGAGCTGGGGTATTACTCTGTATCGCTCTGTTGCCCAGGCTAGAGGGCAGTGGCAAGATCAAGGCTTACCACAGCCTCAACCTCCTGAATTCAGGCAATCCTTCCTCCTCAGCCTCCTGGATAGCTGGGACTATAGGTGTGTTGCTGCACCTGCCTTATTTCATGTATGTATGTATGTATGTATGTATTTGTTTGTTTGTTTGTTTTTGTAGCGACAATGTCTCCCTATGTTGCCTAGGCTGGCCTTGAACTCCTGGGTTCAAACAATCCTCCTGCCTCAGTCTCCCAACATGCTGAGCTTGCAAGCATGAGCCACCAGCCTCAGTCAAATTTTTCAATATCGTTGCCTCTTTTGGTAGTGTCTGATTTCTGTGAATTGCATATATTTGGACTTTGTCCCTATTTAATTTGCATTTCATTAATTGTGTATGCATCAGTTTAGAAAGTATTATTCCCAACCTTATGCTACTTATTTTGAATTTCCTCACCATATTCTTTTCTTGGATACTTTTCTGATTGTTTTCCTCTAGTTTGTGCATTACTAGAATTCATGTTTATGTATTCTGGACACTGATACTTTATAGCTGATATCATCATAAATATCCCTTCCCATTTTGTAAATGGTCATAAATTCTCATATTATGCAATATTTACTACTTTTCATGTAGTTAGAGTTTTTATTTTTTTACATTTCGTGTTTTGTAAATTAAAAATGCTTCCTTTACACTGAAACCATAATACCTTTATTCTAAATGTTCTCATGAATGATTTTGTGTTTTCCAGTTGTATACTTGTCCTTTTATGCATTCCACTTACAATCATGGCAATCATAAAAGAGTGAAATTAAATTATTTCCTTACTGATGGGCAAGACTTTTCAGTATTTATTGTACGAGGTCTGTTCAGTCATTCTATATCTTTGAACTGGAGTTTTATTATTGTTCCATGTCCACCTTCTCTTTGATACTATGTTATTGTAGTATTTCTTGGCACCTCATAAGTGAATCCTTTCTACTGATGTCATTATTCAAATTTGCATACACAGTTTTGATCCCTTGTGGTCTCCTTGTCTACCAAGATAAAATATGTTGAGTCCTTGTTTGGAATCCACTGAATTACACATCACTTAAAGGGCAATGTATATTTTTGTGATTTTTCCAACTATGAGTACTTGTAAATGGTCACTTATTTAAATGTCATATTATGTTGACCTGGAAGATTTCATATCATTTTCCTAAAACTTTACACAGTCTTTCCTAAATTCACTACATAAAGCTACCTATTTAGGCTTGTATTGTCCCAATATAGAAGAAAAATATCTTCTAATTTGCATTTTAAATAACTTAAATTATATCTGAATGGTACATTTTGGGTAGATTGATGTTAGAACCAGTAATTTGTTAAAATCAGCTGTTATTTCTAAGAGATTTTCAGTCATTTCATTGGCATTTGCTACGTAGGTAATCACATCACCAGCTAATAAAAATGTTGAGATTTTACCTTATATCCTACAGCAATGCTGCTTGTCTCAGAGCACTGGCAATGCATACCGCACTATGGCACAAAGAAGCAATGTGGGCCTTGCTATCTCTCTTTAAAGGCACCGTGATTTTGTTTGAAAGCATCATGCTTGGTGAAAGAAATACAGTGTTCCGTAATCTGCATGTTTATTTTTTTAGTAAGCATAATTAATATCTTAATCATTAAAATGTTCGTCTATTCAATTTGTCACAGTCCTCCATACATTTAAGATGTTATCAATTTCAGTCTTTTTAATTTTAAGAGTTAAGTAATAATCAAAGATAATTAAAGGACATTGTTTAGAATATGGTTCACGAAAAGCAGTTAAAATAATTTTGAGACTTTCAGCAGGCTTGAAAGTAAAAGGACACTACTAATATTTTGACAATAAAGATGTTTATTAATCCTGAAAAATTTTAATGACCTTGCAATTATGTATTAATTATGAGAAAAGCGGTTTCTAGTATTCGTTATGTTGATGGTGTATACATTATTTCTGAAGGGAGTGACATGATTCTTGTTTTGCATTAAAAATCTAGCTAAGCAGCCCCCCTTTCCCAAGCTTGAATGAGTTATACAAGACTTCCAAGTATAGAAAATTTTTAAGTTCTCTCATGGGGACATCCAGATTAATTTCATTTTCTCTAATTTTGCAAATCTTTCAAACAAGGAAATTAGGATATAAATCAAGCATTTGAGAATTATAGAGAAATGTATTTATCCAACAAGTTATTTTATTATTTTTATTTTTTATTATAAAGATGTGGGGTACAATTCAGGGTTAGGTATACAAACATTGATTATGCAGGTCCCTTGTTGATGAGGTGTGCCCCTCCCTCCCCGGCACACCACCCCCGGCAATTTCCCACTACTGCCAGTTCCTTTCTTATAGTATTATAATTGTTCAAGGTCCACTTATGAGTGAGAACATATTGTACTGTTCTTTGTTTCTGTGACAGATCACTGAGTATGATCGACTCTAAATCCATCCAAGTTGCTGCAAAGTTCATATGTTTGTCCTTCTTTATGGCTGCATAATATTCTATTGTGTATATCTACCACATTTTTTAAATCCGGTCCAGCTTCGATGGGCAACATGGTTGGTTCCATGTTTTTGCTATTGTGACTAGAGCTGCAGCAAACATACGTGTGCAGGTATCTTTTTTGTAGAATGATTTGAGTTCCTCCGGGTATATTCCCAATAGGGGAATTGCTGGGTCATATGGAAGATCAATTTCTAGTTCTTTCAGAAATCGCCACACTGTCTTCCAAAGAGGGTGCACTAGTTTGCATTC
>CAUYQG010100726.1:0-87908 GCA_963574415.1 Tarsius wallacei | reverse complement strand
TAAAGGCACCCTTCCCTTTAAAGTAATAATACAAAGTAATATAGAATAAGAACAGTTTCTCATTTGACTTTAATAACTCTGGGACTTGGCATGATTCAGTGTGTGGAAATTCACATACTGGTCCGGGCTTAGAACACCTGTGTTTTGGTGGGCTTTGGGTATATGGGCGTGTGTGTGTGTGTGTACCTGTATGTGTGTCTGACATGGTTTATTAAGATAGTTTTGGAGACTACTGAAAACATGCACCAGGACACTATTAAGTATAAACTACCTGCCATCATGTAATAAAACTAGGGAAAAGATCCTCATCCCTGACCCACACACCCTACTGAGGCAACATGAGAAACAATAACATTGGGGTTTTTTTGTTTTTGTTTTTTTTTTAGAGACAGAGTCTCACTCTCACCCAGGCTGGAATGCAGTGGTGCCATCATGGCTCACTGCAACCTGCAACCTTGACCTCCTGAGTTCCAGTGATCCTCTCACCTCAGTCTCCCAAGTACCTGGGACTATAGGCACAGGCCATCATGCCTAGCTAATTTTTAAAAATTTTTTGTAGAGATGAGGTTCTCACTATGTTGCTCAGGCTGGTCTTGAACTCATGGCCTCAAGGAATCCTCCCACCTCAGCCTTCCAAAGTACTTGGATTACAGACACGAGCCATTGTACCAGCCCAGAAGCAACAATTTTGTGGACATGCTTCCCTCACCCACAAGCTTTTGCTCATCAGGTTTCTATGCTAATATTCAGTGGGCCTCCCTTGACCTCTACTCCAGTCCAGACAACAAGACACAATTATTCCCTGATTTTGGAAGGAAGGAAAAAACCCTACAAATATCTGGACTACCATGTTCAAATGGAGAGAGATGTAAGATGGGGGCCCTCTGAAAGGAGTTGTAATTCAACCAGAACCAGACTCATCTCATCACTGGCCCTGCACATCTCCGTCTCCCCTCAATCCTCCCACTAGACATCCACCCTGGAAATAAGGAGGAGGAAGACTGCTGAAGAGGAAGAAAGAGAGCTTAGTTATTGATGTGTCTTGGTGCCCTCCTGCCCAGCAACAGGGAGCAGAGTCCAGGCTGTTGCAGAGAAGAGCAGTTAACAATGATAGAGATATCCAGATGGGCTTGGAAATTCCAGAGCCAAGGTGGGCTGCACCTTGCATGTCCTATATAAAATCTTGGTGGTCCACAGTCTTGCTAATATCCATTGCAATCCCCAATTATATAAGAACATCGGCACACAGGAGGCTACAAGGGTTCTGATGAACCGGATCTCCCAAAGCTCTCAAAAGAATGAGATCAACCAAACTTATCTGGCACCCTCAAGGAGAACAAGGAAGGGCTGAGGGGACCTGAAAGTCCTACCCAAGCAAGCTCAGCAGTGGGGACAAGGAAGACACAAAGTGGACCACAGACCTCTCAGGATGAGGGCCCACTGACCAGGAAGGACGTTATATCTCAGTAGACAAAACTATTTCCTTTGGGGGCACGAGGCCAACATAGTACCACGAGAAAGCAAGACCCAAATAATGTGCCACCCCTTCTCACTGTCTCCACAGTTGTCCACCCCTCACTCATGACCACTCGCCCCAGTCTTAACAAAACCCCAGAGGAGAGAAGGAAGACAAAAAGGAAGGAAAATCAAGAATGAGACTGAATTTTTAATCTGGAGTGAAATGAATGAGATGTCACTGAAATGGACCAAGTTTTCTGGAAATGATTAGGTGATATTTTTTTCTTTTATCAGTCAGATTATTGGTTTAGGGTCTGAAATTAAGCTACATAATAGAAAATATGGTCTCTTTTCTTGCCATCCAAATCTGTGATTTTGGTTCAACACCCACAAGTGAGTGGTTAGCTAAAATAAGCTAATTCTATTTATCCTTTTCTCCTGCTTCTGAGGTCTGGCCTACAGGACGCTGTAGGAAGAGCCTGGGTCAGCCCTGCACAAGTAGGATGGGGCAGGGTTTCTGTGGGCTAGGGACGGGGGTTTACATGTGTGTGTTGGGGAGTGGGCTTCACTTGTATGACACAGGACTATCATGATCACTTGGGAGTATCTGAGAGTTTTAACCAGGTCAAGTCCTGGAAAACCCCCAAGGACTAATGAGGTAAGGAAGGAGGCTGCACTCCAATTCAGCAGGTCTGCTCTCTCCTCACTGTGGAGCCGAGCCCAGATCCCACCAAGACTCTGAGGTCAGCCATTTTCAGGGGAACCCAGAAGCAGCCAGAGTCTTCAATTACTCCAGTGAGTGAAAAGGGAAAAGCCAAGGCCTCTCAAGTTCCTGGAGCTCTGCCTGCCGGTTTCTAGAAGCTCTGGGCTGGTAAAAGGGCCTTTGTAGAAGATGTGTAAAGGGTGGACTTCGTCCAGGCTAAGTAATCTAGGGAATCGGAGGGGTCTCCCGAGTGACTGGAGATGTGAGACCAAGGACTGAGAGAGCCATTCCTGCCACCTGTGTCCAATCGAATGAATGTCAACTTTATATCAAGCACCGGGCCATTTTTTTAACGTCTAATATCTGACTATATTTCCTACCTGTAGATTTGGTATTACTTTCCCTCTTTTCCAGATGAAAACAAATATGAAGGTGACTTGCCTAAGGCCTTGCATTTAGAAAGTGGCAGAACAGGATCTTAACGCTTGATACTCTGTCCCACACCCTGCAACTGAAATTATGGAGGGTTCCCAAGTAATAGAGTCTCCCTAAGGTCAAGGGAAAGAAAATGGAGCCAGTCAGAAAAGCCAAAATGAAAGGAAAGCAGGGGATCTGTGAGAGTCACGTGTCCCTGGCTGGCCACAGAGCCTGTGGGAGAGTGGCCCTTTAAGAGCCCAGGTGTGGGTCAAGCCCTGAGCGCAAGTTTCAGTTTTGGCAGCAGCATCCAGTGCCCGGCTGGCTGCTTCTAGAGAGGCAGGGGTTACGGACTGGACGGCAGGCTGTGCCCCTGAAACTGGATCAACAGGAGAGAAAGAAGTGACTAAAAGTAAGTGTTACAGTTCAGGGATTCTGGGATGCTATCTGGAAAGGGCCCTGGAAGGTGGCGCAGGCAAATCCTACACCCACAACTCCCAGTGTCATGGGGAGTGGGGTGAGAGGACCGGGGAACAGACTGTGTGACAGTGTATGGTGGAAGAGTACCAGTGCACATCCCAGTGGGACACGTGTGTGGAAGCCCCCACCCCTTTCTATGAAATATCAGCAGCTGAGATGGTACATCTGTGATCAGCATATGTAGCTCTTCTCTTTAAGTTTGGCCCCTAAATTCCCTAACTCCGCCATAGTTTATTAACTGTGTGGTCCTAGGCAAGCTACTGAATCTCTCTGAGCCTCACTTTCTTAATCTGTAAAAGGAGGATATAAATAACACCTATCACTGAGGGTCAGTGAGGGTTCAAATTAGAAAATGTGTGTGAAATAGCTTTGCAAGCTCCAGAGTGAAATAGAAATTATTTGGTAATCGTCAATTCAGTTCAATTACTCAAGGACTTATGGAGCACCAGGCAAGCCTGGATTCAAATACTGCCCATGAAGTGCCAGCCTAGCAAGTCTTCTTCCAGTCGTTGAGGTTTTCCACCTCCAGCTTTCTGGGGAAGGTACATCCAGTTGCTTTTTTTTCTGGACTTCCATGAGGCACCGAAATCCTTTTCAACTCGACCCAGGCTTACTCCAGTAGATTCTGGCCACCTGAGGCATGAGTGTGTGTCTTGTATCATCCTGCCCTTGCTACAGTTAGGAAGAATAAGGTCCTCACAGAGACACTGAGTGAGGTGGGGCAGTGCTACTCCCAGATACAGGCAGCATCCACCAGTCCTGATGCTCCTTCTGGCACTACAGCCAGGAAACCTCAGCCATAGGCCTCCCCTCCCTTGTCCATCCTGACACATCCAAGCCAACTGTGGGACCTTCTGGCACAAGGGCAGCATCTGGTGAAGCTCCATCCCTGGCCTCTAGTTTTCTTTGTGCAACTGCCACAGTGGCTGGGGGCACCCAAGCCTCTCCCATTTTGTAGACATTCTTCACCATCATTCTCCCTCCGCTAGGGAAATATAGGTTCCTTAATACCTGGAAAGGGGACCATTTCAGGGGTTGGAGGAGAAGGCAGCTATCTGGTGGCTGGAAGTAGATCTGCTCAGAGCCAAATCTGGAATTCTCCATCCATCCTTCTCTCTGGCCTGCATGTGGTGATGTAGCAGAAAGAACACCGAACCGAGTCAGGAGAGCAACTCAGGCTGCTTGTCTCTTAACACCTCTAGGCCTCTGTAGTTTTAGTTGATAAAAAGTGGAATGACACAGGCTTGCATTTAGTAAATCCACTTGCCCGTGGCTTTCACAGCTTCATCTCTTTCCCACCTAATACAAACCTGGGAGGTAGGCAGGGTAGGTATGGTAATACCATGTAATAGTTCAGGAAACTAAGACTTCACGAGTTTACACGAGTGGTGTTAAGTCACCCAGTAAGTATGAAGGACGACATTTTGGCAGCCATTTTGATATGGTCATGAGGACATTTTGACATCATCTAAAAAGCAAACTACCCAACTTCTTTTAAAAAGTATTACTCAGGCATTATGCTCAGCAGAGACCCCATCTATGTCTCGCTCTCTCTGGGTGGGCTGGAGCTGGAGTCCCAAAGTCACTGGCATTGATACAGAGTGACGGAGTAGAAAGAAGCTTTGGCATCAATGTGCCTGGTTATAGGGTACGAATGTAACATATCCACGGTAGGTGCTAAATAAATAGCAGCTAATATTTTTCAGGAAGAAATTTCTCTGTTGGCACCTACTCTTAGGTATAAGTGTCTCTTTCTGTGAAAAACGAAGAGGAGCAGACTGAACTAACCCTCTTCTCTAAGGTTGGATATCCTGCTCCTTCCTCTCCCGACTGCTTCCTCGCAACTCAGCACAGTAGCTAAGAACCTATGCTCTTGATCCAGTATCCTATCTCAGGCCCTTACCAGCTGTGTAACATGGGGCAAATTTCTTACCTCTGTGTGCTTTACTTATCTTACCCATGAGATGGGGCTGTCCATTTTATCCTATCCCCTAGGGTGGCTGTGAGGATTAAACAAGTTAACACATTTAATGCTCTTGGAAAGAACTCAGAGTGTGTTCTTCTAATTTAGTCCGTAATGTTTGTCTTCTCTGTCATATTGGTCCAACCTGAACTGCTCACTCCCAGGCTTCAGAGGATGCCCAGGAAGCAGATTTCTATTCTCCCCTCATGTCCAGTAGATCCTTCTTCCTCTGAAAAAGGAGGAAGCCTGAGATTAGATGGACAAAGGTCTGGATTCCACACCATGACAGCTGAAGAGCAGTCACTTTAACTGAATAGGAACTAGTTAAATTAATTTTATAAGGAGAAAGCTTTATTATCCAGCATAGCCTACACCCCTAGCCCAATCCACAACTGTGGGAACATGATATTATACAAATATTGGGGCACTAACTTAGTAAACTGAGAATGATCTAGAACATCGCCTCCCCAGTGAGAAAACAACTCCTAGTTTAAAGAACTAGAAAAGGTGCCATTATGCCCTCATGCATGATATACTTATCTATCTATCTATCATCTATCTGTCTCCCAATAAAATAGATCTCTTTTCTCATTTAAGGAATGATAATAGGGTAGTGATCAAATTCCAATTCTGCTGTGGGTCTTGGGGTCAAGAATCTCTCCAGTGCTTAGATTTCCTACCTGCAACATGAAGACAATAATATCTACCTCTTGGGTTGCTGTGCTGATGGATCAATCCATACAAGAACCTAGCAAAAAATCTGGCATATAGTAGGCGCCCAATAAATATTATGCTCTTTTCTTTCTTCCTTAAGCAAATCCTTTAAATCCAATCCCAGCCACCCTAAAACTGGGGCCTCCCAGAGACTTGAACCCCCCAGGTTTAGAAAAAAGTCTCTGGTTTTGAGGGGAAGGGGCCTCGAATGATTCTCAAAGTACAGGTTGCTTCCAGCTGCTGTTAGAGAAATTGTGTTTCAAGTTTAGTTTGGGGCAAAGATGAGTTCCTGAGAATGTGGGTGTCCTCTCCTGCCAATCATCTCCCCTAGGCCTGGACTCTGTACTTTCTTGCTGAGGCAAACCCTCCAGTTTGCCGTCTAGCTATGCATGCCTGATGCTCTCATCCCTGCTTTGAGACTGTGCAAAGGGTAATGGGGGTCTGCACATATACTCCATCTTCACGGACATGCACAGCCACCCAAACATGAAACTAAACGAGAAAGTCTGGGATGGAAGTTGAGATTCTGACTCTCCGTAATCCAGGGCAGGTCACCTAGACAGAGGGGAGGCCACATCCCCTAGCTCAGCCCATGGGAAGATTACTCTCATCTCAGAAATGCTAGGAAGTTTGCTTATCTAGAGATGAGGACAGGGGCAGGAGCCAAGGCTAACTGCTGTTGGTTTGGACTCCTAAAATTGGGTAGAATGTTGTCCTCCCACCTGTGATCCAGGATCAGCACAAACAGCAAGTGGTAGATACCCTGGGATTTTGTGGCCAGTTTGGCCTAACTATTCCAGAGAAGGCATATTTTCCAGCCTTCTGAAAGCTGTTCCCACCTGGTAGCTTCTCTCATGGTGACCTACAGTGCCCACTCCAGTGACACTCCAGCCAGTATCCCTGGAGCACATCCAAGTTGGGGCTGACTGGCATTTGGCTAAGGCCCCACTCCAGGGGTTATTCATTGGCTTGGTGAGAAAGGTCTGGGGCAATTATCCAGACTCAAGAGAGCCTGCACATTGCCATCTGACACCCATATCTGTTTCCATCCCCTCCCCTTACTCTTCCAAAGAACTGGAGAAACAAAATACCTTTATCTCCACAAGGAAATAAAAGGGATCCTTGCTGGGAAATTCCCTTGCGGAAAAGAAAGAACCAAGACAAACAACTCTATTGCCTTTGGCTCAAGCTGGTGAAGGGAGTCTCTGGGAGCAGGAGCAGAGGCTATGGCAGTGAGGGAGGCATGGGAGATAATGCCCCAGCTTCCTCTTGCTTAGAGCGTCCCTATCTTTATGACTGCTCATTACTGCCCAGGTTTACGATCATTTAACACTCTCTTTGTCAACTCTATTCCAAGGTTTAAAGTCTATCAAAGTCTGCGGGGAAAGTGGGGCGTCCTCTGTCCTCCTCCTTCACCAGGCTGTAGTTTGGGTCCTGATGACATCTGCTGTCAGGCAGGGTCCTGGGACCCTCAACTCTCCCCAGTCCTGGGTTGTATCCATGGCAGTGACTAAGTCCACATGGGCTATGCCCTCTGAGTGGTCTTATTTTGGATTCTCCATTTTTGTCTGTTGGCCCTCACCAGGCAGGATTACAAAGACTCTGACACCTATGTTTTTAACCCCAACTCCATGACCGAGTCACTGGGAGACATTGGGTTTATCACCCAGGATCTCAAGATCTCTATTTTCTTATCCACAAAATGGTTGTGATCATATCTGTCTGTCTTATTTCAAGGCAAGTTATAAAGTTCAAGTGAAATAGTGTAAATGATAGTGCTTTGATAAGCAACAGAGGCTCTACAAATAACAGGAATAAGCATAAGGTATAAGCATGCTCTTATATTTGAGGCACTGTACAATACAGTGGAGAGGTTAAGCACTTGAACTTTGGAGTCCTACAAAGCCCACCCCCACTCCCATGCTTAACCCCTGTGTAATCTAGAAGAAAGTACAATTTAAGTTTTCATTTCCTTCACTGTAAGATGTGGAATAGAACACCCACCTCATAGGGTTGACATCAAGTTTAAATGAGATAATACACATAAATTATTTAACACAGGGCCTGGGACAGTAATAGAGCAATTAGTGGGGTTATGACCATTATCATTATCTTAATCATTAGACCTCCTCTGTAAGTCTCCATTTCGTCATCTGAACACACCGCGAAATATGTCAGCCCTGTCCACCTCTCAGGGGTGTAAGAAGGGCAGCTAAAACAAAGACGGGGCCACATATTGGTAGAAACCAATCATCCCATCATTCCTGAGATCTTATGCTGTGCCCAGGACTGCACCTCCTGTGCAGGGATGTGGAACAAATGGCACCAATCCCAAAAGAACTTGCAGCTCAGTTGAAAAGACAAAAGCTACTTGTAACTATAGAGGAAACAGAAGCACTACAGGATGCTGAGGCGTTGAGTGGTTTTGGAAAAGGTGAAGCCACTGATTGTTCAGCAGGATTTATGTCAGTTGCTGAAGGTACAAAGCCAAATAGGTGTTACAGAAACTCTAGGGTCAGCTAGTCTTAGACGACAAAGGAACCTCATCTTGTGGTTATTGTCTTTCAGCATCTCACACAAGAAGTCAGCTTGGGTGGCACAGCCCCCTCAGGAGCCACCAGCAATGAAGCTCTTCTTGTTCGTATGCCTGCCGGCTATCTTCCCAGGTATGTCTGCCAGGTCCCAAGTCCCCCAACCCTGGGGCTCTTCCCCTCCCTTCTACCCACCTCCAGGACCAAATTTCCTGGAGACACTGAAATCAGACTCTTCCCCAGGGATATCCATCTCAAATTTTGTACTCCCTTGAGGAGGAGTCACAAAGAGATGAGGCAGAAAGGCCACATCTGAAAACAGATTGGTGAGCACTGGGAATCAGAGACAGGAATGGCATTTTTTAAGTTCAAGGCCAGGGGTTTGGTGAAGGATCTTCTCTGAGAATAAAAAAAGACCTTGAAAGCCAGGCATGGTAGCTCACACCTGTAATCCCAGCACTTTGGGAGGCCAAAGAGAAAGAATTGTTTGAGTCTAGGAGTTCAAGATCAGCTTGGGCAACATAGCAAGACCTCATCTCTACAAAACATTAAAAAAATTAGCCAGGCATTGTGGCATGGGCCTGTAGTCCCAGCTACTCAGGATGCTGAGGTAGAAGGAACACCTGAGCTCAGGAGATTGAGGCTGCAGTGAGTTATGAGTTATGATCATGATACTGTACTTTAGCCTGTGCAAAAGTAACACCCTGACTCAAAAAAAAAAAAAAAAAAAAAAAGACTTGACTTTGAGACAAGCATTTCTATGTCTTGCTGTGGAATTTGGGGAAGATCACTTATCTTTCCTGGCCCTCAATATTTTTAACTTGGGAAAGAAAAACATCCACAAAGTGTTTTTAGAAATAAAAAGAAATAATAGATAGCAAATACAAACATGTAACACCCTACAAAAATGGCATTATTTTTGTCATAAAACAAGGGATATCATAAGTTGGTCATTTCATTGTCATTAAAATGGTTATGATTCACAGATTACAATTAGAATATAATAGTGATTAAAGCAATCATTTTAACCAATCTTAACAACTTTCTGGCCATAGTATATGATGAATAATCCACAGAGGGCCCACGTGGCAGGTAGAAAATCTCATCTCCTCAGTGTGGATGGTCTGAATCCCTTCAGTAGTTTTTACTGCCCAAGGGCCTCAGAAAGCCTCTGTCTTCTGTCCCCACAGTGGTTTCCATGAAGAGTCCCATATTTGGTCCCCAGGAGGTGAGTAGTGTGGAAGGCAAGTCGGTGTCCATCACGTGCTACTACCCACCCACCTCTGTCAACCGGCATACCCGGAAGTACTGGTGCCGGCAGGGAGCAAGAGGCAGCTGCATAACCCTCATCTCCTCTGGGGGCTATATCTCCAACGACTATGCGGGCAGAGCCAGCCTCACTAACTTCCCGGAGAATGCCACCTTTGTGGTGAATATTGCCCAGCTAACCCGGAATGACTCTGGGCACTACAAGTGTGGTCTGGGCCTCAATGACCGAGGCCTATCCTTTGATGTCGGCCTGGAGGTCAGCCAGGGTAAGAATCTGGGATCCTTGGGCTTCCGGGGGAGAGTTAGAAGTAATTATCTCAGGTGCACAGAAGGGCTTGAGTAAGAACTTCCTGACAGGGAAGGGTATCTTGGCAAGGGGTCGGAAGTTTCCTCCCTCCCCAGGCAAAGACTTTCCATAATAGGACATGGGAATGAGACAGATGGGGCCTGCTTGGGGGTGTTGGGTGAACCTCTCTAGGTCTTCGGGGCCTATAACATTTTAGCCTTTTACTGAGGCCCTAGCTTAGAAGGGCATCAGGAGGAAAATAATTTATCTCGTTGTGTTTGTTACAGGTAGGAAGGGAGGTCTGTGAGCCTAAGGAGAGAGAAAAGGCAGTCGGAGATTATCAGGGATCCTTAAACTCCTACCATTAATGATTAAGGCTTGGGCCATCAGAAGCCTTCTTTAAAAATTCACTTTTTTTTCATTTTTATCTGGGATCCGTTAGTCCATCAGCATAAAATAGATGATTAGTTCTTGACCAAAGACCAGGATACTAAAGGGTTGGGTCACTGAACAAGCCCGGGCTAATTGAAGAAAGAGAGAAAAAGAAAAACTCTTTCTAACAAGGGTTTAACAATGAGATAGTCAAGGAAAACTTAAGATAAAGAAGTCTTAAAGGAGGAAATTAGGAGGGACTCCTAAAGATATGTATTGCTTTTTGGATATGCATACTATTTATTGTCTGTGGTTTAAATGGAGATTCATAAAATTTCCATTTAGCGATAATAGGGATTTTGTCTGTGGACTAAATGGAGATTTTATGAGTCCCCAGTGGTAATGGGGATTCAGAAAACCACAGAATCTTGAGTTGAAGAAAGCTAAGAATTCACCATATTTAAATGTCTAGAACATTGTAGACAATGGGTATGCAGCCTCTGATTAAACTTTAAATAGCAGAAACTCAGTTTCACAAGACAGCCCATCCCGTGTTTAGACTGTTGTAATTTTTAGAAAATTCTATTGCAATGCTTGAAATCTTGTGCCCTGCCCTTATATTCACTCTGTTCATTTGAACACATGTTAAATTTGGGCACCTGCCACATATAGGCATTATGCTTGTCACAGCAGAGGAATCAGAAGAAAAACATGTCTCTACCCTCAAGAAACCTTCAGTCCAGGGGGTACATAATAAACTATACACTAGATTGGATGTAATAAGTGATGCAATATAAAGTGGGTGTTCATGCCTATAATCCCAGCACCCTGGGAAGCTGAGGCAGGAAGGTTGCTTGAGCCCAGGAGTTCAAGACCAGCCTGAACAACATAGTGAGACCTCACATCTACAAAAAATACAAAAATTAACTGGGCATGGTGGCACGTGCCTATGGTCCCAGCTACTCAGGAAGCTGAGATGGTCAGATCTCTTGATCCCGGGAAGTCAAGACTGCAGTGAGCGAGGATCACACCACTGCACTCCAGCCTGGGAGACAGTGAGATCCTACCTTAAAGAGAGAGAGAAGGAGAGGGGGAAGGAGAGGGAGAGAGAACAGAGGAGGGAGAGATCAGTTTCATGGAGGAGAAAACATTCAGTTGGACTTGGAAGACATATTCTGATAGTGTCTCTCTGGGGAGGAGGGCATTCCAGGTGATAGGCCCACACAGACACTCACTGGGAACAGCAAAAAGTTCTATGTTGCAAGAAAGTAGAATCACAACTTGCTCCCCCGCCCCCCATCCTGCAGATCCTGGGCTCCAAAATAACATTCAAGTCTACACAGTAGACCTGGGCAGAACAGTGACCATCAACTGCCATTTCAAGCAGGAGAATGCTCGGAAGATGAAGTCCTTGTGTAAGATGGCAGGCGATCAATGCATACTGGTCATTGACTCCAAGAATTACAAGAATCCCGACTATAGTGACAGAATACACCTTACTGTTCATGGTACTGACCAACTAATGTTCAGTGTCATCCTCAACCGACTCAATTTCAGTGATGCTGGGATGTATGTCTGCCAGGTTGATAATTATCCCACTGGTGAGAAGCCGAATGTTGACCTCCAAGTGCTAAAGCCTGAGCCTGAGCTGGTCTATGGAGACCTGAGGGGCTCGGTGAACTTTGACTGTGACCTGGGTCCTGAATTTGCAAATGTTGCCAAATTTCTGTGCCGAGTAAGCAAAGGGGAAACCTGTGATGTGATCATCAACACCCTGGGGAAGAGGGCTCCGACCTTTGAGGGCAGGATCCTGCTCACCCCCAAGCAAGAGAATGGCCTTTTCAGTGTGCTGATCACGGGCCTGAGGAAGGAGGATGCAGGGCGCTACCTGTGTGGGGCCCACCCAGAGGGTCTACTGAAGGACGGCTGGCCCCTCCAAGCATGGCAACTCTTCGTCAATGAGGGTAAGACACTAGAAGGGGAGAAGGAGGGGTGGGACAGTCTGGCAGATGAAAGCCTAGCTCAGCTCCCTATGAGTCTGTGCATCAATAGTCATCAGTCAAGTGACAATGTCCACTCACTGGCAAGCCATGAACAGGATGCCATGTGGGCAGCTGTACAGGAGAGCAAGAAAGAGAAGCCTTTCCTTGTGGTAGTTTTTATTTCCCCTTCTCTGTTATCAAAGGCCTTTTGGTGGCTGTCTGGGTTTCGCCCATGGCAGGCTCTGCAGGGACTGTCTATCCCCTCCCCAGCCCCTGGGAGAAATGAGTGCCTCATCCCTCACATTCCAGTGGGAAAGGGTTGGCTTATCTTGGTCTCATGCTTTCCCAGCAATGCCCCAGCCTCTCAATTTTTCACCCCCCATATCTCTCGGGGTTATTTGTTATTCAGCACAACCTGGCCTACTCAGCTCTACTCTCGTGAGCCATCAGCATGGTGAAATCACTAAAACCCTGCTCCCTCTCACCCTGGAGCACTCTGCACAGAGTCGCAAACCATCACTACTTGTGATGGTATCTATCCTTGTGACTTTTTTTAAGGGGCTCATGTTCCCCACACATCATTTCTGTATCTGGCTCTGGGTCCTCACCATGTTCCTCTGCATCTTTAGTCATCCAGGTTCTCTCTGGACCTCAGCATTAGCTGCTTGGAGAATGGCTGCCCTTCTCTTTGAGATGTCCCTCTGGGTCCTCAACAGTTAAATCTATCTCACAAAGTCTATGTTTTCAATCATACCATTCTGAATATATTTTCTTAATTTGGAAACAATCCATTTGACAATTTTTGTAGGATAAGCTGATATAGAGGGGGATTTTGTAAAAAGTCAAAGGGCAAGAGCTGATATCCTCTCCTTCAACTCCTTCTATTCTCCGCTCAGAATAAGGTGAATAAAAGCAATGACACGTCCACACTGGTGGTGAAGGTCACTGGAGTCTGGTCCTGGTGGCTTCAGTGACGTTAGGAATGTCCTTTTCATTTTCTGAGGAAGATGTGATTCATCTAAACCCTCACTCCCCACCCTGGCTGAGGCCCCGAAGAAAGGCTGTTCAGGCCATGCAGGGCTATTCCTGTGTTGCCATCTTTCCATCCCATCTCTGTCTGTGCTTCCAGAGACCGTGATTCCCCACAGTCCCTCTGTGGTGAAGGGCGTGGCAGGAGGCTCTGTGGCTATACTCTGCCCCTACAGTCCTAAGGAAAGCAGCAGCCTCAAGTACTGGTGTCGCTGGGAAGGGGCTCAAAATGGCCGCTGCCCACTGCTGGTGGAGAGCCAGGGACGGGTTCAGGAACAGTACGAGGGCAGGATCGCACTGCTCGAAGAGCCAGGCAATGGCACCTACACGGTCATCCTCAACCAGCTCACTCCCCAGGATGCTGGCTTCTACTGGTGTCTGACCAATGGTGATATCCGCTGGAGGTCCACTGTGGAGCTCAAGCTTACTGAAGGTAAGAGCCGAACAGGGGTAAAAAGGAAGGGAGAAAGCCCTAAGACCTCTCTGGCCAGCAGAGGTATTCCCAGACACCATCCTCCTCTCTCACCTACATCTGTACTAATGGGAGTGACCTCCAGAGGGAGCCTACCTGTCCAGAGGTCACATTCTCATACCTGTAACAAGCATCTCACATTCTCTTAATCACCACATGCAGCACTTCCTTCTATGAAGAGCACTGGTCTCTTGTGTAGTATGTAGGTGTCAACTGAAGTCTAGTATTGAAGACAGCTCTTTGTACGGAGTCTAGAAGAGAAGGAAGAGTAAGGAAAGCAAACTGAAGTCGATGTAGAAGGCTCTGTGATCTATGATAGACTCTGGATTGATCATGGTGCTTATCAACATTAGTGGTTACATAAGCACATAATTACATTTCTAATGTGTCCAGCATAATGTGTTTATTTACAATGCTATCCAAAGATAGCCCCCCACCACAGTCCCTTCTCCATGGCATCTCCAAGTGTCAACTTCTGTGCCTCTTTCTTCCCCCCTCTCTGCTCCAGGAGAACCCAACCTCCGGGTACCTGAGAATGTCACTGCTGTGCTGGGAGAGGCGCTCAAGATCCCTTGCCACTTCCCATGCAAATTCTACTCCTACGACAAATACTGGTGCAAGTGGAGCAACAAGGGCTGCCGGGTCCTGCCCAGCCAAGACGATGGCCCTAGCCAGGCCTTTGTGAATTGCGACCAAAACAGCCGGGTCATCTCCCTGACCCTGGACTCTGTCTCCAAGGCAGACGAGGGCTGGTACTGGTGTGGAGTGAAGCAGGGCCACCGCTATGGAGAGACTGCCGCCATCTATGTGGCCGTTGAGGAGAAAAGAAAGGGTGAGTCTCTCAAGGCAGGGCTTATGCCCTATGGGACCCCAGAGCTAGGACTTCTTGATGGCCCCTGCCTTAGAGCTTCTCAACCACGGTTGGCCTCTAGGAGAGCCTGGAAATAGGGAGGAAGGAGGTGAGATTTAGGCCTCCCATAATCTCATTGAGCTCCCCTAAAAAGGCATCCCAAATAAACATACAAACTAAGTAAAAATAGTAGTTTTGCTGTTTAACTTCAGCATTATTATAAGTCCTGTGGTTGCACCTTCAAACCAATTGAAGTCCCTTCTATATCTAGAAGTGTTCTTCTAGATATAGAAGTCATTATCATATGCTATATTTATTCATCCTCCCTCCCTCTGCCAAGCCTGTCCTCAGAAGAGGGCCAAGTACCTTCATTCACAAGGTCTGATCAAGAAAATTAAGGCAACTTCAAGCAAGTTTCCATTTCAAGTCTCTTTTTTTAAACGTTACATGAAGTGTTTTATCCCTAATGAGGATATTTTAGTTCTTCTAGAAATCCCAGTGTGTCCGGGCTGATTGGGCTCATTGAGGGGCCCATCACCAGGCTATCACTAAGGGGCAGCTCTAGTATACCCAGCTCTGCAGTTTGGAACACCTAGGGCAGGATTTTAACTCTGGGAAAAATCTACCTGGCCCTAAGTGTTGGGTCAGCCCTTATGCACAGCCGGATCTATTATGTGGAACATTGAAGATGGAAATAAAGTTGATAGTGATGAACTAGAGATAGTCTGTGACACGCTAGAGAAGGCCCTCACTGCTCTGTATCTTGTGTCATCCTGGGTCCCACCTCAGTAGCCTTGAGACCTAATCCTGACCCTGTGATTCCTGATAAAGTCTCACTGTTCAGACTCCTTAACCTCACAGAGTAAGAACAAGGAGCAAAAACCATAACTCAGCCCTGACTCTTCCCTGCTCCAGGATTTCACGATGTCAGCCCAGCGAATGCAAATGCTCTTCCTGAAGAGAAATTGGTAGAGTCAGGTGCCAAGGAGATTGAGAACAAAGTTATCCAGGATCCCAGACTTTTTGCAGAGGAAAAAGCGGTGGAGGATGCAGGAGACCAAGCTGGTGGTAGCAGAGCATCTGTGGGTACCAGCAGGTAAGGAAGAATCCAGGACTCCCCACTAGCAGAACACTCCAGACACTGAGGACCTGATGCTGGGTCACTGAGCCCAAGGAGACCAGTCCACCTGCCTCTTGAATAGTGAGGGCAGCCCTTACTGCCTCTGCCTGTGTGTAGGAGGGTTCCATGGTACCCTCTACCCTTTTCCCATGGCTAGGTGGTATCTAATTCAGTTCAATCTTCCAGGCCTGAGATGCAGAGAAGGCCCAGTCCTTGCCTGTGCCATGTTTGGGATGGCTTCTTAGAACAGAGAGCTAGGGAGCTGTACCAGGAGAATGGAGTGGATAAACCTGGGAGGAAAAACTAGCCAAGCCAACCTGCCATCATATCCTAGGGCCTTCAGGTCTTCCTTCTAGTGATTAACCGACTTATCCTTCTTCTAGCTCTGAGGGGCAAGGCAGAAGCTCTACAGTGCTGGTCTCCACCCTGGTGCCCCTGGGCCTGGTACTGGCACTGGGAGCCGTGGCTGTGGGGGTGGCCAGAGCCCGGCACAGGAAGAATGTTGGTGAGTCCCTGGGTTCCCGCCTCCCACCTCTAATCCCAAACCTTCAGTCCTGGTTCAGCTGCCCATAGAGGAGGCTGCCATGGTCTCTGCTTTTTCAAACAAAGGATTCTGAGAAAGCAGAAGGGGAATAGGTAAACCTACACCTACCCCAAACTTAAATTAAGTGCTGCTGTCCAAATACTGTCTCTGGAAAGCCATTTCCAATTGCCTAAGGTCCAAGTTCAGAGGCAATACTGCCAGGAAGAGGAGGCCAGGATTCAGCAGACCTGGGTTTTGGCCTAGTTTAATCACACAATTGGTTGCGTGACATTGGCATGTCCCCATTCCTTGAGTTAACTCAACACAGGAATGATAACTACCTCACAGATGAGGTGCTATGTATTGAAAGGTCACAGAGTAACTGACCAAGGTCAGGGATTATCGAGTCTTGATTACCCATGAAAAGGAGACCCAGATCATGTCCATCTGCTTGGGTCACAGTCAGAGGTGAGCTGCTGGGGACCCACACTGCCTCTACTGTACTGTGGGGCTGCAGTGGACCCTTCCAATGAGGAACAGCACAGTCTGGCCTCCTGGGCCCGGTCCCTGCCCCTATACCAACTCCTCTCTTTCCAGACCGGGTTTCAATTGGAAGCTACAGGACAGACATGAGCATGTCGGACTTCAGGAACTCCAGAGAATTTGGAGCCAATGACAACATGGGAGCCTCTTCAGTCACTCAGGAGACATCCCTCGAAGGAAAAACTGGTATGTCTCTCACTTGAGGGAATGCTCAGCCCCCAGGAGAGCAAGAACTCGTTCCACATCTGGGAAGAGAGTAGGAGGCTAGTGAGGACTAACCCAACTCCTCTCTTCACACAGAGTTCACCGCCACCACCGAGAGCACCCCCAAAACCGAAGAGCCCAAGAAGGCAAAAAGGGTGAGGAGGGAGAAGGATGCCCCACTGTGTGACAAGGAAATGCAGCATGAGGGACTGTAGTCAGAACTACCCCAAAGTGGGGGCTGATGTCCAACAGGAAAGATGGTATAAACAGTACTCAGGAGACGTTTTGGAGGGTAGGATGTATCTTGCTGGCTGTGGGGTGTTGATGTAGGTGATGCTGACGAAGGAGGTGAGCTGCATTTACAGGCTGTCAACCTACAGGAGGCAGGAAGACTGGGAGATGAGGAAGGCAGGTGCACAAAAGATGCTGTCACAGGTGGGAACATCCAATGTCACATGCTAGTGATTAAGTGGGTGCTCTCCCTAGGCTGGGAACACTGTGGGCCTCACGTCACCCATCCTCCCTTGAAAGTTTGCTCAGGTCCAGCCTTTAGCCTGGACCTGGAAGACAGTTGTTCATGGTGGGCAATTTGATACTCAACCCTGCCCACTTCAACCAGGTGTTACTTTACTTGAAATCCCACCAGAGGCAACTACTGCCTTTGGGTGACATTTTACACCCCCCTTCAACCTCCCTGAGCCTCACAGACCACAAGAAGGCTAACACCTCTGTGCCCTCTAATGCCGAGATGTTCGTGTTTTTTTTTATCATATTCACTTTCCCTTGGAACAGCAGAGGTTCGGCATTTAGAACAATCAGGAGAACGGGTTAGTACTGGAAATACCCTTCCCCTCTAGCTTTGAGGTGCTGAAAAGCTCCCTTTCTGGGTTGGTGAGGAAAGAAAGACATCAACCACCATGGTTGGCCTCAGCCTAGGCCACCTTGCTCATGGACTGTGTGGGCACAGCTTCCGGGGACGGGCCCAGGCAGCAGAGGTGGTTCCACTCCACGTGTCAGAAGGAGGTAGTGAGACACAGGGAGGTATTTTTAGAGGTGGCAACTTTCCATTTCTCAAGATGCATCCCTCTTGGTGAGCATGGGGGCTGGGATGAGGACAGTGGGCCATACAGGCTTGTGTTCCTTGTGCCAAGATTATGAATTCAGGATAGAGTGCCTGTCTTCCCTCCTGACATCCTCAATTGAGCAGATACCTCCAGTGCTGATACCTCTCCTGTTTCCCCTTAGTCATCCAAGGAGGAAGCCGAGATGGCCTACACAGCCTTCCTGCTCCAGTCTAGGAATGTGGCTGCTGCTGAAGCCCAGGACGGCCCCAGGGATGCCTAGGCAGTGCCGCCGCCCACTCCCTCCACTATGACAATCACCTTCAGAATCACGCTGATCCTGGGGCCCTCAGCTCTGTGGGGCCCACTGCCTACACTCATACCCACCTAGGCTTTTCCTACCTGTCCTCAGAGATGTGCTGGTCCCCTCCTCAGTGACAATGAAGCCTGGCCTAACTGTTCCTGCATGGGGGGGGGGGGGGTTTGAGGGGCATGGGGTGGCCTGAGGAGGCCCCCCTGGAGCTTGTTTCTGCTGAAAGAACCTCAGGTGCAGAGACTTAAGGTCCTTGAAGGGGCTCTCTGGAGGAAGAGGGACTGGATGGAAGGGGGACTGATTCACAAAGGAGACACATTTAGAGCCCTTCTGCACTCCTATGCATTGTCAATGGGATTATTACCTTCACTCCATCCCTCCCGCCCTCCCTTTCTCCCTCCCGTCTTCTTTTCTTCTTTCTCAGTCAAAAGATGTGTGTGATGATCAGGCATGGTGGCATATGCCTGTAGTCCCAGCTACTCAGGAGGCTGAGGTAAAAGGATCTGCCTAAACCCAGAGGGTCAGGGCTGCAGTGAACCATGATCATGCCATTACACTCCAGCCTGGACAACAGAGTAAGATCCCAGCTCAAAAAAAAAAGAAAAAGAAAAAGAAAGAAAGAAAAGAAAAAGAAAAAGAAAAAAGAAGAAGAAAGAAAAAAGATGTATTTGAATATTTACTAGAATCCAAGCATCCAGCTAAATGCTGGGACAGGCCGCAAACCCAGCTCACGGCCTTTCTGAAAACATCACTGAAACAAGCCATAGCTCCTACTCACAGAGACCTGAAAGTCTCACCGCTGCCCTTATTGGGAGACATCATAAAACATCTGGATTCCTAAGTCCTTAGGGGTCATGTAGATGGGCATATGTCCAAATAATTATAAATGCACATTCTTACCATTTCACAGGTGAGAAAATTGAGGTCTGGAGGAGTGAAGTGTTTCCTCAAGGGAACCCAGGGAGATAAATTAGATCGGTGTCTCCTGTTCTCCTGGCCAGGGATCTCTGGAGCTTCAGGAGGCCCTGGCCCCCAATGGAGGCAGTTTTAAAAGGAGGAGGAGGAGGAGGGAGAAGAGAAAAATATAAACAAAGGGAGACACGTTTCCCAGGCCCTGCCTCAGAGAAGATGACCCTTCCTCTTTCTGTCACTCACACGAACCTAAGATAAAAGAACCCCCATAACCCCTCATATCTGAAGAGCTCCTAGTAGAAGGGAAGAAAAGAAGGTGTTTGATGGTGCCAGGAAGGGGCTGCTCTCCAAAAAGCTCGTTTAAGATCTTTTTATCTCTGAGTTCTCTACTTCAACCAGCACCTACAAACTGAAGCTTGCTGACAAATCAGAAATGTGACTTAATGAATAATTAAAGACCGTGATTGCTACCAAGGAGGCTCAGACTGCATCTGTCCCCCGCACCTTCTGGTTCCCAGAGACCTATCAGAGCATGTTGCTCTGGTCCCACTTTTAGGCACATCAGGACATGTGTCTAAACCAGAGGCTCCTCCACTCCAGGGCTGGGCTGAGGAGGTAGGGTAGTGTCCAAAGGCAGAACCAAGATTATCTTCAATAGAAGAATAGTTTTGTGTCCACTCCAATGGTCAAGACCCTACAGTAGCATGCGATAGAGCATAATTTAGACTATAGTGAAATAAACTGAAAGCTGCTATAACCAGTGCTTCTCTTATGCATAAAAAAAGCATCCATGGAATACTTGACCTTGATCCCATATGTTCCTGGGGTACCCTCCAAGATCACAAGGCTGCTAATCAAAACTGTGGTAGCCAAATGAGTAAACTCTTTCTACAAGATTATCAACTAGAAGCTAGACAAATTATAACTTAGGATTTAGAATAGTTGATTCCAAGTGTCTCTTGTGGAGGACAAGATAAAGGACCCCCTTGTCTTTCAGATCGTTCCTAGGTTTTGGCACTAAACCATGGCCTATCCTAGAAGCAATGTCCACACTCTCCATTGGCATATGGCTCCCTATCTTTTCCCTAGACTCTTCCCCAGGGCTTCTGTGTGTGTGGGTCTCTCTCTGCGAGAGAGTTCCCTCCAGTCTGCCATCCCGCCTGATTAAAAAAAAAAAAAAATCAGCCTTTGGAGAGAAGTTCTGGAACTTCTTTGCTTCTACCCGGGCCTTGAACATAACACCTTGGATGCTGTGTGCTTTCTAAGCCTGTCTTTGCCCAGGACTCAGACATCAGTCCTCCTTTGGACTCTCCTCCAGCTCCACCAACTGCAGTTCTTAATCCCAATTCCCAGCCCTGACCTGGGTCAGAGCCTTGGGATCCTCCCTTGGCAGGAAATGTGGTCATCAGGAATATTTATTTCTCTCTTCTCTGTGATGAGGCTATATATCTAGCATCTTCTGGAATGACAGAAAATCATTCCTGGAGAGATAAAATTACAAGTTGTGTCAAAACCTACCGCTGTTTTACTCCCAGTCTCCCTGCGCCCCAGAAAGCTGCTCTCTGACCCACCAAAGGGCCATGCCTATAGTACAGGATTAAGATGGAACTTCTGTATGAATACCAATAACCACCAAGCCAATCCTGAGCTCATGAAGCCTATCCCAGTCCCTAGAATCAAAGGCCAAGAAATGCCACTAAAGTCACAGGTGATCTTATAGTATTCCTGATTGATATTGCCAATGGGTGATAGCAAGTATAGTTACATACTGCCCAAAGTCCATCTGCCCTCATGTAGCACGTTGGATCAAGAAACGCTTTTAAAGAAGGAAGCAGCTCCACAACTTCCAGGTGGACGTGAATTGGAGGGGAGGGTGATTATTCAGCCCAGTATAGGGGAGTACCAATCAATTATAGTTAATTGCTAATATATCAGTTAGCAATGATCGGTGGCCAGCAAGCATTCAGGAACTACTTAAATATTTGATGACTAGGAAATCTCCAAGTTCTTGAATTATCTTGATTTTTTTTTTCCTTTTAAAAGTCCATTATGGCCAGGTGTGGTGGCTCACGCCTGTAACCCCAACATTTTGGGAGGCCAAGGTGGGAGGATTGCTGGAGCCCAGGAGTTTGAGACCAGCCTAGGCAACATAGCAAGACCCTGTCTCTACAAAAAAATCAAAAAATTAACCAGGTATGGCAGTGCATGCCTGTATTTCTAGCTACCCAGGAGACTAGCCTGAGTCCAAGAGGTTGAGGTTGCAGTAAGCCGTGACCATGCCACTGCACTGTCATGTGGTTGCCAGCTTGGGCAACAGAGTGAGAACCCAATTCAAGGGAAAAAAAAAAAATCCATCATACAATGATATGACAATGCATTACTAAGGCCCAACAGTAGTTAGGAATTTGTTTGCAGCAATTGATTTTGTTTTATAAAGCTTAAAAAAATCCCTGATTTGTTCAAGACTTCCAAGACTCAAGACAGAAGCCTCTCCTAAGAACATTAACTAGCAGAGAGAGGAGCTGACTAAAACTGATCCCCCAGGTGGACAAAAAAGTGGAATTTTCCACCCCACCCCTACCTCCCAGCTTTCCTAAAAGAATTAACTCTACTAGGGAGTCTATGCAATAAAAATAATTAAGAGATAATCTCAGAGACCAATGACCCCCAGCAGGAGTGGAGAGATGATCCAGGCACAGGAGCCCAGGAGTTCTAGAACTTCTCTCCAAAGGCTGATTTTTTTTTTTAATCAGAGTCTCACTCTGTTGCCCAGGCTGGAGGGCAGTGCCACGCTCCCAGCCACCGCAGCCTCAACCTGCTGGGCTCAGGTAATCCTTCCGCCTCAGTCTTCCAAGTAGCTGGAACTACAGGCATGTGCCACCATGCCCAACTAGTATTTTGATTTGCTATAAAGACCAAGTTGCCAAGGCTGGTTTCAAACTCCTGGACGCAGACAATCCTTCGCCTCTACCTCCTAAAGTACTGGGATTACAGGCTTGAGCCATCTTGTCTGGCTGATTTTTCTTTTTTAAGGGCAGTCAATCCATTCTTCTTAGAGTCAAAAATCTTTTCTAAATATGGGAATATAAATATTCCCAAATCCAGATTTTTGCAAATAAATTACATTAAAACAGATCCCAAATTCCCCTCATTGGAGATTTTAACCTTAAAACACCAATAGGAATATGGCCACATTCAGGAAAGTAATCTTAGTCACCAAAATTCTACCATTTCTTGTAGAAAAAAGTTCTAAGTAGGCTGATTGTAAAGGTCAATGGTCTTAAGACCCTGTTTCTGTGTAATGGATCATTCTGAAACTGGCAGAACAATCCTGGAAAGAAGGAACTGTAGATGCCTGAGCCAAGTGCCTCTGGTGAGGGTGGGAGGGGTTGCTTCCCATTGAGTGCACCAGGCAAGGAGATACTCCTGGTCTGTCATTGTGAGAGCAGCATTGGGTCGTGAGGAAGACCACCTGAGGATGGGAGGATCACCCTCAGTTTATTTTTATTTTTATTTTTATTTTTTTGAGTTGGAGTCTCACTCTGTCGCCCAGACTGGAGTGCAGTGGCACGCTTCTGGCCACCACAGCCTCGAACTGCTGGGCTCCGGCGATCCCTCTGCCTCAGCCTTCCAAGTAGCTGGAACTACAGGCGCGCGCTACCACGCCCGGCTAATTTTTTGATTTATTGTAGATATGAGGTCTTGCCAAGTTGTCCAGGCGGGTCTCGAACCCGCGGGCTCAGGTAATCCACTCACCTCAGCCTCCCAAAGCGTGGGATTACAGGCTGAGCCACGGAGCCCGGCTTACCCTCAGTTTAGAAAGGCCCAGAAGATGACTGTTCAGACCTGGACATGCGAAGGTCCAAGTAGAGAAATGCAAAAACCAAGCAGAGCCCACGACAACAATCCCCACCCCAATGATGATAGCTGGCCTGCACAGCACTCTGACAATATCCCAGGCTGTGTGTTGAGTCCCTAGTAGTGCTTACCTCATGCGATCCTCACAACAGCCCTGTGAGAAATGCATTTAATAGCCCGTCTGTAACATAGGGAGCATAACAGAGCCTATGTTAAGAGGTCATCATGGAGAGTGAATGAATACACCCACAAGACTTAGAAGGCTTTCTGGTGTACCTGGTGTTATTTATTCCCTCTGCCTGCCTGTCATCGGGCTCTGAGTGTTTTCCATCAGGTGCATCCCTTCTGGCCCCCAGAGGGTGTTCGACCACTGGGTCCCCTGTCCCCTGGTATCCTCCAGTCTCGCAAACGTTCTCCTGGGAGCAGGAGCACTAGGGCACAATGGCAGCCCTGTGAGTCAAAAAGGAGAAACCAAGTAAAGATAGGAGAAAAAGAGAGAAGAGAATGAGGACGGTAAATTTCACTTTTTGTCAGGGGTCAGTCTTCCCCTAGGCCCCAACCCTCATGACCCTGGGGATCTGAAGGTAGAGACTGGACAGGCTCAGGTCTGGGAGCTCTGAGCCCCTCAAACTCCAAACATTCACCTCCTGCCTGGAAGTCATCAGACCCTAATCCCTGCTCTAAACAACCCAATGTGGTGTTTTTTGTTCTTTGTTTGTTGAGTCAGAGTCTCACTGTTTTGTCCATTCTCACCAACACAACATGTTTTCTCAGCTCCAGACTTCCCCTGTTTGCTGGTATTCTCTTTTTTAGCCTAAGACTAATTAGCAAGTCAGACAGGTTGTCACAGCCACTGCAGCCTCAACCTGCTGGGCTCAGGTTCAAGTAGCTGGAATGACAGGCACGCACCCCCATGCCCAGTTAACTTTTTGATTTTTGTAGAAACGAGGTCTCACCATGTTACCCAGGCTGGTCTCAAGCCCATGGGCTCAGGTAATCCTCTCACCTCCACCTCCCAACATGCTGGGATGACAGGTGTGAATGGGATGTTTTTAAGGGTTTCCTTTGGGCCTCACATGACGTAACCTTCGGCATTGCCAGGCAACCTCAGCCTCAGCACAGCCCACCCCCAGTCTTCACAGACATGCACACACACGGCCCACTCACACACTACACGCAGAGCACATTCATACTCACATTCACACTCTCACACTACACACTCACATACTCATAGCCACCCCTCTGTGTGTTCACATGCTCACACACGACACCCTCCACAAGTTCATTCTCCAAACGTTCACATACACACTACACACTGCACACTCATACCACATACATCCAAACACATTTATGCATCACATAGCACACACACCACACATTTATGCATCACATGATACACAGCACATACACACCACACACTCACATACTCACACACACCACACTGCACATTTATGCATCACACAGCACACACACTCACACCACATACCACATCGTATACATCACACAACACAAAGTGCACACTCACACAATAGTCATACCACACATTTATACTTACATGCAACACATAGGGCACACTCACACATTCATAGCCACACATTACATATTCATACTTCACATATCTCATATCACACACACATCACACACCGTATAGCACATACACTAACACAGCACACACCGACACACTCATAGCCATGCATCACATACCACACACACATCATACGCCACACTCAGACACCACACCTCATGCTCAGTCACACACCACCATGTACTTCACATACTCACACGTCAGTTATACAACACACACCACAAACCACGCACTCATACATTCACACATTCACACATATATCACATTCACACACTCTGATCCGGTCACACGCACATCACATTCTTTCCTTCATATTCTCTCTCCCTGTCTGTCTCTCCAGGCATGCCCGAGCTCCAGCCCAGCTAATGGCAGCACTAGCTGTGTGACAGCTGTAGGGTATTGGGAAGAGCCTGCCAAGTAAGGAAGGGTGGGACTGATCTGAGCTGAAGCTGAGGCCTGAGACTGCCCTCTGACCTCTTGGCCTATTTGGGGGCTGGAGGACATCACAACCGCAGCTGCCCAGGGCAAGTGGAGACCCAGATAGGGATGGGGCAGGGCAGGCCCCAAAACACTTCCTCTGCACCTGCTCTGGGCCTCACATTCCACTTCCACTGCGGATGTTGTTGTTTTGTGTTTTGGAGGGCATGTGACAAGTCTGGTGTGCGGGGGCGAGTGGGGAGTGGTTTACACAACCACAGGGGAGCCAAGAGGCTCTGTCAGTCACACCCTCCCGGAAACAGTGTGGGAATTGCCTGAATCCTCCTAGGGCACACGAGGCTGCTGGGCCTGGTGGTGGGGCCCTGAGAACCCAAGTCCAGAAATGAAACTTCCAGGACGAAGCTCTGGAAATACTCCCATAAGTAGCCCTGCACACCTCCACATTAAAGAGCTCTTAAAGCCCTTCCATATCTCTGAGTTCTGCTGGACCCCACAAGAAGCCATGTGAGGTAGGCTGGGAAGGGCCTATCTCCATTTGATCAACGAGAACATGGAGGCCCGGGGAAGCTTGCCCAAAGCTAGAAAGTTCCAAGCCAAGACAAGAACTCAGGTCTCCTGACTTAAATCCAAAGCTCTTTCCACGATACTTTATGGCCTCAGCGCCTCTCTTTTCATCCATCAATGGGCCTCACACTAGAATCCTCAGGGTCCTAAAGGATGACCCTGCCTGACTGCTGTGACTTCAGGCTGAGTTGCTGCGTGACTTATCACACCCTACTCCTAGCATTGCCCCGGTGGTCACTGGACAGAGGCCTGGGCCCCTGCCAGAGGGTAGTACCTTAGGGAGACAGTTGAGGCAGATGAGGGAGATGGGATGGCTGAGGCGCTGGTGAGCTATCGTTAAGGCCCCAGGAACAAGTTCTACAGGAGGGAGTGCCAGGGATCACCTAGTCCCACCTTTATTTATTTTTTAGATGGAGAAATTGAGGCTCAGAGAAAAGTAGTGGATTGCTCAAAGTCTACAGCCAGTCTCTCCACATAGTTGGGGCTCAAAGATATTGATAAAGATGAGTTAACTGGTGACCAGTAAGGATGGCAACCAGTACCTTCTGCCTTCAGACCCCAACTTCTGTTCATATAGCAATTCTCAGGCCAGGAAAATTGGTCACGAGGCTCTTTTATCATGAAGGCAGAAATAAAGCCAATGACTCCAGCTCGGGAGTCAAGTAATAAACAAAGCATGGGAAGCCCCTCCAAGAAAAAGTGCCAAGGCAAAGAAATATCAGACCTGATATCTGTTAATAGCCTTGGGGGATGTCCTAGAGGCCCTTTGACCTCAGTGACCCATTCTCATCAACACAACATGTTTTCTCACCTCCTGACTTCCGCTGTGGTTTGCTGGTATTCTCTTTTTTAGCCCAAGACTAATTAGCAAGCCAGACAGGTTGTCATTTCCTCATTTTCAAACCTTGCTCCTTGTGGGGGTAGAAATCTTTTGCAAACTCCAGATTGTGAAAGGTTCCTGAGAGAACAGTGGGTTCTGCCCCGTTTCCGGAGGCTCTTGGATGGCATCTCGCTCTGGGAGAAACAATGGACTTCTGGCTTTGGTTACTTTACTTCCTGTCAGGTAAGCACCATGGGGAAGTACTTCAGATTTCCTATTAGGTTGGAATTGGCCACAGGTAAGAAGTTACCTGGCATCTCTGGCTCTGATGTTTCTGGATTGGTTCAGCTCCAAACCAACATCTGGGACAGGTGAAAAGTGGAGGCCATGTAAGGTATCAGAGGTCCTCCTAACTCACTGCTAGTGTTCCTCTCTCCACTCCAGAATCTCCTGTTTTGGTCAGGTGTTTTTTTTTGTTGTTGTTGTTGCTTGTTTTTTATTTTGAAGATGGGGTTCTTGCTTTGCAGTGGCAAGATCACAGATCACCACAGCCTAGAACCCCTAGACTCAAGCAATTCTCCCACCTCAGCCTCCCAAGTAACTGGGACTACAGACACACCTCCACACCCAGCAATTTTTAAACATTTTTTGTAGAGATGGGTTCTTGCTATGTTGCCTAGGCTGGTCTCAAACTCCTGGCCTCAAACAATCCTCCTGCCTCAGCCTCTCAAAGGGTTGAAATTACAGACTCTAGCCAAGTGTTAACTCTTTTTTTTTTTTTTTTTTTTGAGTTGGGGTCTTACTCTGTTGCCCAGGCTGGAGTGCAGTGGCACGCTCATGGCCACCACAACCTCTACCTGCTGGGCTCAGGCGATCCTTCCACCTCAGTCTTCCAAGTAGCTGGAACTACAGGCGTGTGCTACCATGCCCAGCTTATTCTTTGATTTATCGTGGAGATGAGGTCTCACCAAGTTGCCCAGGCTGGTCTCAAACCCCCGGGTTCAGGCAATCCTCTTGCCTTGGCTTCCCAAAGTGCTGGGATTACAAGTTGAGCCACCACACCCAGCCCAAGTGTAAACTCTTAAGGGCTGAAGGTATCACCAATCCTAGACAAACTAGCCTATTAATATGGGCTCCTGAAGCAAGTGTCCCAATAGTCTTTTCTTCTCTCCTCTACATTCTCTCTCTTTAGATCTTTCTCAATCCTGAATTTCCAGCTTTCCACCCTAAATGAAGACTCTCTAATCCACTCAGTATCCCTAATCTATTTCCTGAGTTCCATATCTCAATTTACAACTGTTTCCTGGGAAAACCCCACTTGAATATCCCACCAAGATCTGAGATGCAACTTGCCTAACATCTTACCTCAGACTCCTCGTTGGTCGCCATCCAAACCAGCCATCCATGTGTCTGAAGAATCTCTGTCATCGGCCACAAAATGCCGGACTGGCTTTTTACCACCTTGTCCTGTTTATCCTCACCCAGACCTTGATCCAATCAATGGCCAATTCATGTAGCTCCTAGATTCACATTTACAGGAATGAGGGCCAATGGCAGTCTCTAGTGGGGAGGTATCAGAGGCAATGGAAAGGAAAAGATTGCACCATCCTCTCTTAACTGTCTTTCCCACTTCCTCTAACTCAGCCTGCATGCTGCACCAGACTAATCTTCCTAAAGCTTGACCCTAATCACAAAATTGCCCTTCCCAGAAACCTTCAATGGCTCCTACTGCCTGCTGAATTGAATATACAAACTTCCCTGTACTCCCATTCACACTCCGAACGTACCACACTCCCCAGCACTTTCCTAACCTCCAGCCACAGGACTCCTCGTGGCACATAGGCACATTCCTACTACCATGCCCCTGCTCATGCTATGCCTTCTGCCAGGATCACCCTCCTTCTCACCTTGACCTTTTATAGGTTCTTCAAAGTCCATCTCAAACTTCACCTCCTTCCTATGTATGTTCCTGAGCTCCCTCTGCTGAACCCTAACAGCCGATCAAATTTCACCTTGTAGAGTGCTCAGTGTTTTCATCTGGTTTATTCAAGAATAAGTTTGTACAGGGTCAAATGTTTTCATATTCATATTTGCTTTCATTGTGACGTCTTGAATATGGAAGCAACTCAAATATTTGTTGAGCTGAAGGCTGAAAATCTTAAAAGCCCAAAGGAATGGAGTTTGAATGAAACGTCAGACACTGTGAGAGGTGGTAGGAGATACTGTGGATGGTTAACTAAATGTAAGCCTGAGGAGGAGAGGGGTTGGGTGGGAGTGGAAGACTTAGAGGAGAAAAAGTTCCCTGAATTGCACTGTCTTGGTCTGACCTGAGCAGTACCGTCATTCTAGATGGGCCAGAGAGCTCGTGTCCATCCTTGGTTTTTTTTGAATCAGAGTCTCACTCTGCTGCCCAGGTTGGAGTGCAATATCATGCTCACGGCTTCTGCAGCCTCGACTTGCTGGGCTCAGGCAATCCTTCTGCCTCAGCATTCCAAGTAACCAGAACTACAGGTGGGCACCACCATGTCCAACTAACTTTAAAAAAAAATTTATTGTAGAAGTGAGGTCTCGCCAAGTTGCACAGGCTGGTCTCAAACTACTGGGCTCAGGCAATCCTCTCCCCTCAGTCTTCCAGAGTGCTGGGATTATGGGTGTGAGCCACTGCCCTCGGCATTGTCCATCTTTCATGCCCATCCCCACAGGGTGAGGAGTTTGCCGGTCCAGGGGGATGTTCCTATCCCAAGCTCATGCCCACACCCTGTCTTCTAGAACTGAAAGTCCCTGTCCAAGTGTCTCTAGGCCTACCGTCTAATGACTGTATGCTTCTATCCCGGGTTTTCCTCTTGAGATTGACAACTGGCTTATAAAAGGGTGGCTATTTGGGAAGAAGATGGGAGTGGACAGAGACTGTACTTGCAAGCTAGGGTGTCCACTATGGATATACCAGGACCTGCGTGATGCAGGAGGAGCCAGGGATGAAAAGAGGAAGGCGATGAGCAGAGGCAAGAGACAGGAAGCCTGGGACCATTTTCCCTGCACACCAGGTGTTAGAGTGAACATGTAAGGAGGGTGTGCCTCTGTCAAGCTAGGAGAATAAAGCATATTTTATTCAACAGTTTATTTGCTTGATTTACAACTTTAAAATATTTAGACATATGGCATCTGGGCCTTCATTTGTACTCCTGCCCAAGGTCCTGTAAGTGTTGGAGTGGGCCTGATCCCCAGGGCCCAGCATATCAGACACAAGCTATAGACCACACTCTCTGGAGCCATATGTGGAGGTCCATCAGCAGGCAAGTCAGTATCCTATGGGGTAGGACTCCAGCCTTTTTTTTACCTTGACCCATGATAATACTTCGTATATACATGTCCTTGATGTTGAGATCCAGCACACACACAGGCACACACATACGCATTATTTGGTTCTTTAACATGGGATGTGTTTGGAGGTCATCAACTGGGTGGATGATGGGATCATCGGAAGAATATGCAAAATAATAGGTTTTTGAGGAGAAATTAAGAGCTTTTTTCTGGCCATTGGAAGTTTGGAATGTCTTAAATGTTCAAGGTGGAGCCCAAGTAGGAATGTCAGAGAGGCAAGTCTGGAGCTCAGAGGTAAAGGTATGGCTGGAGATCACATTTTGGTGAAACCTACAGACAGTCAGCATTAAAAGCCACAGAGAAAATTAGCAGCAAGAGGAGGGGAAAAGGAGGACAGAGAAAAGAGCAGGCCTGAGTTGCAAGCCCTGGGCCAGCCTAACTTTGAGAGGAGAGAGAGAAGGAGAGCAAGAGCAAAGACCGGCAAGGACGAGCCATTGAGACTGTGCACCAAGGAAGACAGACAAGGTGGTTTCCATTCTGCCAACTGCCGCTGAGATGGTGAAGAAATGAAGACAAAAGTTTCCACTAAATGTGGCCACAGGACAACTTTGGTAACTTGACAGGAGCAGTTTCTGTAGGACGTTGGAGATGAAATTCTGGTGCGAGAAGATTGAAGAGAAATTGAGGGGTATGGGATTGAATTTGATTTACTGAGTTTGGCGACTGGTTTGAGAAAGAAAGTAGGGAAGTGGATTGGCAGGTGGAAGGGAGAGAAAAGGTCAACTGAGGGTTCTTTAAAGATGGGCAGGCTGGGCACAGTGTCTCCCACCTGTAATCTCAATACTTTGGGAGGCCGAGGCAGAAGTATCACTTGAACCCGGGAGATCGACACCAGCCTAGGCAACATAGCAAGACCTCATGTCTACAAAAAATAGAAACGTTAGCCAAAGGTGGTGGCTTACACCTGTAGTCACAGCTGCTTGGGAGCCTGGGAAGGAAGGATCACCTGAGCAAAGGAGGTTGAGGCTGTGGTTGAGATTGACAACTGATCTATAAAAGGGTGGCCACAGATGGCTATTTGGGAAGAAGGTGGGGGTGGACAGAAACTGTACTTGCAAGCTAGGGTGTCTACTATGGATATACCAGGGCCCGTGTGATACGGGAGGAGCCAGGGATGAAAAGAGGAAAAAAATGAGCAGAGGCTAGATCATGCCACTGTACCCCAGCCTGGGTGACAGAGCAAGACTCCAGCTCAATCAATCAAAATCAATCAGTCAAGATAGGCAGTACCAGAGAATGTGTGTAAGCTATGGCAATACTAGAGGAGAAGGAGAAACCAATGGGATTACTGCAGATGAGCCATTCTAAAACAGGTGAGCAGGACAGACTGGGAACACAGGTAGAGGGACGGACACTTCACTCATTCTGACAGGCAGCAGGCCTGAACACACCAGGTGGCTGTACTTGGAAGTGGGAAGCTGAGTGCCGTCTTTCTCATCTTTAAAAAATATATATATGCTCCTTTTGATAAACATAACAATCTCTCCTTTCCAAGATTCTGCTCCTCATCTCCAGGCCCATCTAGAAGGTCACTGCTAAGGGGAAGTCAGTCTATCTCCAGAGCATTCCCAGTCACCAAGGCCCCAGGGACTTGACCTTGTTTTGCATTATGAAAATCATAGAATGTTTTCCCCATGTTCCAAACGTCTCTTTACATCCCAATAATATGTTGGGAGGGGCTTTTTAAATCTCTTATTTCTCTCTCCTCTACCATCACCACTGAAAATCCAGTCCCCAATTTAGAGATGAATGTCACTTCCTTAGTAGCCTCTAAAACATTACTATTGAACAGGTTGGTTCATTTAGACACCTTCTCTTGCCACTCCCATTCTTCCCCAGAATCAGTTGTAAATGTGGTTATACATCCCAGAACTGCAGAAATGCCACCAGGCATGCTGGCTTGAAAAATACAGATTAACAGACCCTGTCTTAGATGATGGAATCACCATGCCTCAGGGCAGGACCAAGTCATCTTCACCTTAGGGAGTTCCCTTCAGAGGAGTCTCGTGTGCATGGTGCTTTTAGAGTACTAAGCCGGGAGGTTAGATCTACCTTTCCTCTATTTTGGAAATCTGTTTTTCTAAGTCTTGGGTATAGGTTAGAGTATACTATGAACTCAAGGAAAACTGGTCACTCTTCTTTTTGAGTCCGGTCATTTTCACATGACAGCTACTGCTTCCTTGTCGACCAGAGCAGACTGAGGCCACTGGAGGTGTCCAAATGGCAACGCTTTGACATGCCCCTGCCCATTTGGTAACATCTGGCTCTTGGGAAAGCAGCATTCACAGCCCCTTCCTAGCTGATTCGGTCTTACTCAAATACTTCCCTGCACTTCCGCCTTTGGCACTCAGCTGCCCATGCCGGTGGGGGCTGTCTGGATGCATGGGGTGATCCTTCTGCCTCCTTGATGGTGACTTTGTCCTTTGGTCAGGATTTTGTGGATGGGTCACCCATCCATTGCTGTGTTGTAGTCATGAGGCTACCTTACGACTCAGTTTCTAGCAGGTTTAAAGCAGTGTTGGGCTTTCCATGTGAGGGTTTCCACATCAGATTTTGTGTCTCTGGCTGGCTCCTCTGCCTCTCCCTACCGTGTTAACAACAGCCACACTTTCAGATCTCAGCATGCTCAGTAAACGCTCCCTTTCCAGTCCCTCTCTGCCCTCTCCACTCCCATTTCTGATCTCTTGGTTGTTTCTACCTCTGCCCTTGCCAGAATGTTTCCCTCTGCCTGCAATATCCTTAGCAAAAAGTCCCCCAAGCCCTGCCTCTTTCCTAAGCTTTCCCTGACTCATTTGACAAAACTCCTCGGAGCTATCCTTAGTGCAGAGTCTGCAGATAAATCTCAGTAAGCTTGCAAACCTCTCTCTACCTGTGGATGTGCTAGATTCTCTCTCACATTCCAGCCTTTGTGAGAACTGTTCTTGCTTCTGGAAAACTCTCTGCTCCTCCAACCCAGCTCAACTCACACACATTTTACTCTATGAACCCTCTTCCCAGAAATATGCAGACACTTATTGGAACAGAGTCTTGTCTGGGCATGGCTGCAGTGTGACCCAGTCTCTGTATTCCTCCTTGACGAACTTGTTGGACACCACAGTATTGCATCCTTTAGAGTCACGAAGGTGACAATCATACATGGCCTTATCCCCTTCTGTAGCTGGTTCAGCTGCATTAGACCTGCTTTCTTCACCCAAAGCATATGCTTTTCAATGTCAGGAACTCATGATTCACACCTTTTATACCTCTCTGCTCCACAGCCTCCCCAACACACACATAGCGTGTGCACAACTGTGCACTTATGCACACCCACTCGTGCACACTCTTGCTTTCCCTCCTGTATTCCCTATGTCTATGGTGAGCCTTGTCCTTCTCTCAGTTGCCCTCTACGCCCATTCCTTCAGGTCACAACTCAGACATCGCTTCTCCCAGAAAGCCTTCCTCCAACTATCTCACCCCTGCAACAACCTGGATCAGGTGGCCAGACTCCCTCCTTCCAAGAAACCCCTTGCCAGCTCTGCCATGGGAGGTATCACACTGCGCATGGTATCTCCTCTCTGCTGGAGAGACTGCCGATGAGTATAACTCACCAAATGATTCATGCTGAGGGAGGGAAGCCTGCTAGCTTACTGTCACAGGAAGGGCACTTAATAGACACTCGTCAAATGATCTAGTAAAAAAACTGTGGATGAACAGCCAATGGATGGACCTGGGCAAACAAAACTAGGAAGGAAGACCTGGTGCAGCGTGATTGTGTCACACCTCCCGCCACCATGCTGAGGTCACATGGTGGCTATGTGCAGTTTGGGGTCACCAGGAGCATACTACCTCTACTCACAGTGGATGCTATAGTTTTTACTCTCTTCTCAGGGGTTGGTGTCTTGGTCCTCATGGGTTTGGGTTTGGTGAAGAGGCTGGGACTGGGGCTGAGGGTTAAGAGAGAGTTTGGGCATAGGGTTGGGGATGCGAAGGGGCCGAGGATGAGGCTGAGGGTAGAAACAAGGATAGGGCTGAGGCCAAAGGCTGGCTGAGGCTGGGCTGATGATGGGAATGGGGCTGGATCTGGGGATGAGCATGAGGTCGGGCTGGGGCCTGGGCTAAGGTTGGAGAGAGAGCTGAAGCCTGGAAGTAGATGGTGCTGGAATACAGCTGGGGATGGCGCTCCCTCTGCATTAATCTCCTCTCTCCGCAGTATCGGGGGCTCTGAGGACCCTCCCAGAAGTACAGGTGGACGGGGAACTGGGCGGATCTGTTACCATTGAGTGCCCACTTCCTCTTACTGAAACACACGTGAGGATCTATCTGTGCCGAGAGATGACTAACTCTAAAGGATGCAGTACCGTGGTATCCAACAAGTTCGTCAAGGAGGAATACAGGGACCGGGTCACACTGCAGCCATGCCCAGACAAGAATCTGTTCCAAGTGGAGGTGACAGATCTGACTGAGAGTGACAGTGGAGTCTACGCCTGTGGGACAGGCAGGAAGACAAACAGAGGAAAGACCCAGAAAGTCACCCTGAATGTCCACAGTGGTAGGTGCCTTTGCTGACTGGAGGCTCAGCACACCCAGAAAACATTTCCACTTAGGAAGATCAGGGCAACCATCTAACTGTAACAGTCCCCCAGACTCTTACATTGCTGCCATATTAGCCACATAATAATTGAGATCCTCGTGAAATCTCATAGTCAATTAACTTCATGGGCCACAGAATTTACTGTCCAAAGTGAGGGTAAGGAACAAGATAGGTGCTCTTCTTGTATGGCCCATCCCACTCAGGGCATGAGGGGACTGAGGACTGGAAATTGAGGGGAGGCTCTGAGGCCAGAGGAAACTGGAAACAAAAGGGCATCATTGTCCTGCATAATTGTCCCACAAGAAATAAGGAAAGACACTCATTATGGAGCCGCATTTATAGGACAAACTTGTTACTGTATGGTCAGATCCTTTATTTCTCCGGAATCCTGACTTTCTCTTTTCCGCCACTGACTTCCCCACACATGGGCAGCACTCATGCACAGCCCAGAGTCCTGAATCCCAAAAGCCTCTGATGGTTTTGCAGAGAATGTTGACTGGGCTGGAGGAACAAGTATGTTCTTCAGGGAAGCCTCCAACCCAGTTCCTTTTCTGCTTCTCTGAGTGATCTCTGTCCTCACCCCCTCACTGCCATCGACCCTGGTTGAGTCAGCTTCAGCTTGCACCAGCAGGACCCTTCCCCAAGTCTCAGTCTCCCCCTAGAGACCACCAATGTATTCCTCTTGCCTCCAGTACAGTATGAGCCATTCTGGGAAAAGGAGCCTCCACAATGGTTTCCTCAATTTCTGCACCTGCCCCATTGGCTCCAGATGCTGCCACATGCCAGTTCTTCTGAATTCACAGACAAAGGTCAGTTCACCAGAGCGAGGGTGGGAGAGGTAGGGGAGATGCTGTGGCAATGTGAACATGGAGGAGGGCGTGTGTGTTCAGTTCATAGAGTGGTTGGGAGAGCGGAGCTGAGTCTCAGTTGTGTATTTCCCTGTCTTGGGAGAGGGTACCTCGCTAACATCTGCTTCCCGTATCTTAAAGTCTAGCCTACAGCCCGGACACCTGACCCTAGCTGCAGAACTCAGCTATCACCACCAGGTGGCGCCACAAACATTGACGTTTGTGCTCCATTCACAAAATCTAGCTTTTTTGAATGACACCAGAAACCAACACTGGGCACGTTTCTTAGCTGGAGGTCATCATGCCTCTTGCTCCCTGTAGGCCTGTCTTCTACCTTCTGGCATCTAGTGATTTTAATAACTCTATTTTGCAATTAAAGGATTAATGATTATCATACTAACAAGTGCCTTTATAGATACAAGTGCCTTTTTAGATACCATTTTCCAGTTTTAAATGCATTTTGACACGTAATATTTCCATCATACACCCTGTATCTGTAATATTTCCCATATACCCTGTGAGGTAGATGCATCAGTTGAACATTATTACACTAGGGAGCCAAGAGGGACAGTGTAACTGAGCGGATCACACAGCCAAGGTTGTGACTGATAGATTGGAATGGGGGAGAACAGATAAGCACACAAACACAGCATGAGGCAGAGTGAGGATAGAACTGCGCACGAGGCTTTCCCCCCTGCTCAGAGGAGGGTAAGCCCATCTGTCTGGGAAGTCAGGGAAGGCTTCCTGGAATAAATGGTATTAGAAGCAAATATACTTGGAATTTACTAGGTGTAGATGGCATGCTCAGAAGGCATTTCAGGCCATAAGGAGGGCAAGAACAAAGACAATCTGCATAAAAGGGAAGTGTGTACTATGGAAAGAGGTGGTGACCCAGTCCTGCTAGAGACTAGAGTGTATATATAAAGGATTGCTTTTTATTGCTATATCCTGCAGCTACTATGCCAACTCAAAGAACTGAAGCCCCTCCAGTCCAGCACCCCTACCCCACCTCCCAAATCACCCACCACCCTCAAGTTTCCAGAGCATCTTCAGTAGCAACTGCCAAGCCCACAACCCTCCTGCCGTCCACAACAGCCTCAAAGACCTCAGTTCTGGCGGGGCTGCCTAAGCCCCGGACGGCCAGCTACAATCACCACACCAGGCTGCATAGACAGAGGTAAGAGTCTGCCGTTCAGGATGGGCTAGAACCCGGGCAAAGAGACTTGGTTTTGTCTCTAGGCCACTGAGAAATATACTCCCTTTGAATATAGCACATTAACTCATTAGTCCCATCACCAGGAATATGTTCGTCGGTGCCCCAACACTGACTCCGTCTGAAGAAGTAAGATCAAGTCTTTCAGTCACTCAGATGCATTCAAACCTGTTTTGATAGGGAAGAACTAAATGAGAATAAAAACAAAATTAATGATTAAACTATTAAATATTAAGATTATTCACCCATTTTCTTTTACTTTTTTAATGTGTCTACTAGGAATTTAAAATTACATGTTGGATAGGACTATCTAAAGGCTGGGGTGCAGTCCAGGGATGTACTGCAATAAACCACGAGGGGGCAGCATTACAGCAGATTCCGCAGAAAACCTGTAATAGCCAGAATTACTTTTGCCTAAGCAAAGGCAAACACGTTAATGAGAAAAGGGATCTTCAACATCATTTGTGTTCTATAGGTGGGGGAAAGTAAGGCCTTGAGAGTTAAGTGATTTCAAATACAACCAGGACTCCTGATTCCTAGTTCAGTAAATCATGACAACCTATCAATGGAGAAGGTAAACCCAACCAATATTTTCTTAGTCTCTGCTGTGTGTTGGGCATTGTGCTATGTCCTAAAAATGTAAAATGATGAAAACATGAAATACCCAGGTCTTTCTAATACAAGCCTGTGATATGGTTTGTAACGGGCATGAACAGGTATTGGAAACACAGCATGAAAAAACTGATTCTGGCTTACCATGACTGGGGGAGAAAAGTGGACTTACACACCATCCCTTTAAGGAAAGCAAAATTTCAATAGGTAGAGAAAATGGAAGGGAGACTTTCTAGGCAGAGGGAGCGCTATGAAAAAAGCATTTTCCTTACCACAGTTACAAGGAACTAGCTCATTCAATATTTGTAATACTCTTGTGAGGAAACTAAGGCACAGAACACTTGTAGGGGAACTGTCGTTAATGAGCCTTACTCTAGTCCAGGTCCATTAAATTTTTTATATCCACTATTTTATTTCATCTTCATAACAGTCCTAAGAAGTAGATTTTACTATACCTATTTATGGGGAAATAAGTCTCAGAGAAGTTAGGAGGTTGTTCAAGATCACACAGCCAGTATCAAGCAGAACCTGAATACGTGCCCACGTTTCCTGACCCCATGGGCAAGTCTCTTTTTGGAGGAGTAGAGCAAATTCTGTTAACAAAGGGACAAAGCTAAGTCATTTCCAAAAACGTTGGCCACTCGAGAATGCTTCCTTAACCTACCTCCTGCACAAACCTTCTCTTCGTCCCTGTCTCCGTTTCCCTCCTACCCCAGAGCGTTCAATTATGGCTCACAGTCTCAGCGGGAAGGCCAAGAATTTCATATCCTGATCCCAACCATCCTGGGCCTTTGCCTGCTGGCACTTCTCGTGTTGGTGGTGAAGAGGGCCATTGAAAGGAGGACGGGTGAGCATCTGGGCTGGGGGTTCAGGTAGGGAGAGCTGAGCTCCCCGAAGAGTTCAGAGCGTTCATGCCCCCCCCACTCCCAACACACACACACACACACTCCCATCCCTCGCTTTGACTTCCAGAGGAAACTCAAGGTTTCTATGAGCAGCCCGGGGTGTGGGGAAGTGGGATGGGGGCCTATGCTCTGGATATGGGGAGAGGAGGAGCGCGGCCTGCGCCCTTTGGTGTTCAGTGGAGTGCGCCTCGTACATTCTGCACACTTTTACTCAGTCTCCACGCAGACATTGCCCACATGGGGGAGGGAGGCAGACTCCAGTTGGGGGAGAGGTGGCACTGCCTCTGGTGCCATTTTTCTCTCCGTCTCTTCGCTCCCCTCCCACCCATCCCCAACCGTTGCTCTGTCCAGCCGCCCTCTCCAGACGGGCCCGCCGACTGGCTGTGAGGATGCGCGCCCTGGAGAGCTCCCAGCGACCCCGGTCCCAGCGGCCCCGCGCGCAGCAGCGACCACGCTGCCAAAGCAACATCTACAGCGCCTGCCCGCGGCGCGCTCGGGGAGCGGATGCTGCGGGTGAGAGGATCGGGGAAGGCGGGTTGCTGGGACGCCGGAGGGACGGAAGGAGAGCGGGAGCCGAGGGTGGGCGCCTTACTGCTGGGCCTGCTTCTCCTTCCCCGGACTCCCCGCAGGGTGGGGCTGGGAGTGGGGTGGGGCTAGAGCTGGGGGTGGGGCTGGAGCCTCGGCCACGCCCTCACCTCCGCCCTCCCCTCTCTTAGGAGACGGGGAGGCCCCTGTTCCAGGTCCCGGAGCGTTGTCGCCCCCCGCCCCGCCGCAGGTAAGCTCCGCCCCTTCCCGGATTGGCAGCCGCGGCTCGAACGGACGGCCCCAAACCTGGGCTTGGCCGCGAGCGCGGTTCCTCTGGCTCCAGGGGACAGCTCTCCCGGCAGCTTCTGCGCCCAAGCCGGAGAAACGGTTGGGTCCGTTTCCTCCTCTGTTGGTGTCAGGACACCCCCTCCCGGAAGCTGTAGTCGACCTGGTTCCATCGTTTTAGGCAAGCAGTCCTCATGGGAAGAATGGGTGCTGGACGCCAGTAGCCTCGTTGAGATTGACAGGTGACAACTGCAATTATGTGAAGGGCTTTCACAGGAAAAGATTAGATTTCTAGGCGGTCCTAAGGAAGTGGAAACTAAGTGGACAGTGTTGCCTTCATGTGAGGGAGAACTTTCTAGTAAGTTTTCGAAGATGGAAGGAGGTGATTACTCATCACTGGAGGCAGTCGGGCCTCGTCTAGAGAATGATTTGGAAGAGACGTAGACAGGATTCAACACCGTAAGGAGGTTCTTTTTTAAATCTAGAGTGGACATGGGGGACTCATGTTCCCATCAATGGCCATTGATGGATTGGTTAAAAAACAACAACAAAAAACCTTTGTCCATTCATCTTTGTTTCCCCAAGTTAAGAAGAAAAAGCATTTTATTTTTTTAAGTTTCCCACAGTGGCTAAAACACCATTACCCAGAACCAGAGAAAAACTAAGGGTGCAAAAATCCCTCTCTTCCTAATGCAATAGATTCCGAAAGACAGGGCTGACAAGATGGAAGCCTGTTTTCCTCTCAAGTAATGGCCCAAAGACAGAGGGACAGGAAGAGGTGACCTGAACCAGGCGGTCATCCAGGGACTGAAATTTCTTGTCTTTTTGCTCTACCATCCCCTTGAGTCTTGCCTGGCCCATGGTCAATATTCAGTCAGCAGCACCCTATACACATTCAAGCCCGCGAGAGGAACAAGAAAGATGCTTCTTAAGGCCATGACACTGACGTTTCACACATCATTTCCACTCACGTCCCACTGGCCATGACTTAGCCACATAGTGACACCTACCTTCAAGGGAAACTGAGAATGGAGTCCCAGGCTGGGCAATCGTGTGCCTTACTAAAAAGGGGGAGAGTGATAGATACGCATCAAGTAGTAGTTCTGTGACAGTCACCTCCAGCTCCTTGAGCATACCCTTCCTCGCCCCTGCTAGAGAAGGTCCACACCAGCTTAGGAATGGTTCAACATTCCATTCTTCCACCGCCCTCCACCCTTTTTCTGGAGCTGCCCTGTGACCATACAGACTCTCACCTGGACCTGTGCTTCACTCACAGCTTACCCTGCCTCCCTACTTGAAACTCCCATTCCCACTATTGGGGGGGGAAACTTGATGGAACAAATTTACAACAAGGTGCATGTGCTTAATGACTGATTGTTTTAGCTTTCATGGGGAATATTTTCATTTTAAAATCAAATAAATTAATTTCAAATGGTGAACTGTAACAGGCAGTGAGAGATATATTTTTGTTTTTTAACAAATCTAAAACCATCTTTATTGCCAGACAAAAAAATTAAAACATAATACAGTGTGAAAAACAAAGAGGGTTTGTTCACGTTTTTCATAGTTCATTTTTTCAAGGTTCATTTTTTAAAAATTCATCCCGTACAGTGAGATTTTCCTCTGCCTCATCCTCTTCCCCTGTCTTGGTATCTAAAGGAAGCTTAGGTATTACCACCCTTACTTCTCATAACTGGAAACTTCTTTCATCTTGGTCACCTCTCTTTTCTCTCTTGCCTCTGGTTTCATGTATCATTTCTCCTGTTGTTATGTGCTGGTTTACGTGCTCCAGGTTGACGACTTGAGCTGATCCAGGGCCCAGGTCTTTCTTGACCACATGGTGTTACATCATCTAAATGGAGTTGTACCCACTGGTGCTCATTAGCTCTCTTTCGTCAATTACTTGACTGTGCCTCATCCTCACTAACATTTTCACCAGGACTATCCACTTTTGTTTCCCAGTTTTCTTTACTCTCATTGTTACTTCTTTTTTCAATCTCCTCTTCTTTTTCTTTTGGATTTCCTTGACTGATGGGAAGATATATTTTTGAAGCAAGCTTCTGCTGCTTCCCTCTTAGGAAAAGTATAAAACTTCCAGTGAGCCTACTGAGCGCCTACTGTGTTCAGGATGCTGGACTTACAGTTCTTAGAACTTGTGTTTAAATGCATGACAGGCTGGGTGCAGTGGCTCATGCTTGTAATCCCAACACTTCGGGAGGCTGAGGTGGGGGGATTCCTTGAGTCCAGGAGTTCGAGACCAGCCTAGGCAACATAGTGAGACCTCATCTCCACATAAAAATTTTTTTAAATTAAAAATAAATAAATATATGACAGTCTTCCCTCCACCCCACTATCTCCACCACGGCCTTCTTCAGTGCGGTTATTGTGCCACGTGGGAACATTGGCACAGCCCTGTCCTACAAGAGCTGACCATTCTGAAGGCAGTTGATCCTGAAGTTTCTGTCTGGGGAAGAGGAGCACTGTGTGCCCACATGGTCTGCCATCTTCCTTCCTTCACCACCCAACCCCTTCCTGGAATGCATTGTCATGCCACGTCACAGCTCTCTGAGGCCTTACAGAAGTGTGGAGGGTGACTCACCCTGTTTCTGAATAACTCCCTAAGAAGATGCATATTTATTCCACAAGTCACATCATCTTATCCCTGAGGGGATACACCTCTGCTAGTTGGGTCTCCTCAGACCTGTGCTTAGCCACACGAGTTTGGAATGAGCCCCATTTAATGGCATTTCCTGCCCATATTAGACCTCAGTGTTTTCCACTTATTTAGAGTGAGACACCACCCTGAAAAACCCCTGTGTCTTTGCCTTCTGGAACTCAGCAGTCACACCCATGCCCCCTGTTGCCTGCTGTAGAAATTCTAAATCTGCTGGAGAAATACTAAAATCACCTTACCCAGTTCCAGTGATGCTTCCCTGATTGTTCCCAGGTGTCTGAATCTCCCTGGCCCCAGGCTCCGAGTCTGAAGACCAGCTGTGAATATGTGAGCCTCTACCACCAGCCTGCTGCCAAGATGGAGGACACTGATGCAGACGACTACATCAATATTCCTGCCTGACTCACCTCCCCACCTATCCCCCTGGGCCCAGACCACGGTGCCAATAAATCTTGTCTGTCTGCTGATTTCTGAAGCCTGTTTCATTTGTTCTCAGAGCACTTCTCACCTCCTGCACCCCAACTCAACTCTCCTCCCTGTCTATCTGTGCCCTGATCATGGCTCTACCTTCAGCTCCTCTAGCACACATTTGCAGCCCCCTGTGCTTGTCAGGTGGGCTCTGGGCATTCAGAACATTTGTCCCAATGCCAGCTGCTTCCCTTTCCAAGCCATCTAAGGGGCTGTGGGATTTGCAGGGTGTGTTTCCTCAATGTCTTTGACCACAGGGTCATTGCTGCGCCTGTCTTGACTCTAGAGCAGAGGTCCCCAACTCTCGGGCCGTGACCAGTACCAGTCTGTGGCCTGTTAGGAATCAGGCCACACAGTAGGAGGTGAGCAGCAGGCAAGTGAAGCTGTATCTTCTGTCAGATGTGTTGGTATTAGATTCTCATAGGAGTGTGAACCCTATTGTGAACAGCAAATATGAGGGATCTTGGTTGCATGCTCCTTATGAGAATCTAACTTCTTCCCGCTCTTCCTGATGACGTCAGAGGGGCGCCCAAGGCCTGAGAGGACAGGGCCAAATCCTGCATCCTCCACCTGATAATCTGAGGTGGAGCTGAGACAGTGATGCTAGCGCTGGGGAGCAGCTGCAAATGCAGATGAACATCAGCACTGAGGTATGACTGCATATCCCCTCCCCGCCCCCACCCCTCATCGCGTAGATAAATTGTCTTCCACGAAACGTGTCCCTGATGCCAAAAAAGGTGGGGGATCGCTGCTATAGAGCAGAGGCAACAGCCATGAGGCCTGGGCCTCACAAATGGAAGCTTCTTGGTCTACATCATGAGGATATGCCTTAGCCCCATGAGCTAGACAGGGACCTGGTATGAAAAGACCCCTGGGAACGTCTTGCCCTGATCTGAAGATTGGCACTTACCAGTGAGCTTCTGCTTATCTCACGTCCCATGGTAAGGACAATCTGCTTTGATGTAATGATGTATTCTAAATTTTCAAAGCTAAGCTTGTTAGTGCTAATGAGACATGCATGTATATCCATGAGTCCTCTTTACTCTGTCTCCCTACTTGATGCACATAAGTACCCTGACCTCAGCTTCCCTCTTTTAGAAATAGTCTTTGTCATCTCCCTATCCTTCTTCCATATCCTGGCACTGATATTAATGCAATTAACTTTGGTCTATTTTAGCCATCCAAAACTATTGCATCTCCCTGTGCTTTCAGAATGCACCTCATCTCTTTGCCAGTTCCAGACAACAAATAGAAAGGCAGGGAAGGAAAGCAGCAGGAGTTTCTGAGCAGGAAATGAATTTATGTCATGGAAGAAGAGGCATCCCGCCTCCTACATATGCTATTTCTCTTAAATTTGTGGAGCAAGGTCATAGTTGAACATTATATCTTTAGATTGATGTCAGCTACAAAGTTCACCCAGAGCTGGTAGCTATAGGATGCCCAGTCTCGCAATTGGGAAGAAGTCCTTTCTGAGCTATGCAACATAGTCTCAGTGGGCACTTGTCCAGAAACAGAAAGGAAAGGCTGTCAGACTTGAGTTGTGTTGCCTTTTATTAGTTTGGAACATCATCACAGGTACAATGGCAGCCTCAGCAATGTCAGCTTGACACTGGCACCCTCTCAAGTGACAGATAAGGGAAGAATAACTAGGATGAGAAAAGGAGGGCACCCAAAAGAAAGGGATGGTGGGGTGAGCTGGTAGTATGAACGGGAAATGAAATGTTTAATGAGCATCTGCTTTGTGCTGGACACTTTAACTTACAATTTCACTTTTTATCATTTACTTTTTAAACTAGTGCCCCTCACCCACCCTCCAAAGCTCTGTCCCTGCAGGCATCATAAGACAATGTGAGTTCCATGCCCTAAAGTTTTAAGTTTGTATCCCAGCATCCTTCATTTTTCTTAACAATCCAAAGAAAAGCAAAAAAAAAGAAACCACACACACACAGTTTATTGAGTATTTATTGAGCATCCACCCATGGTCCCACACTGTGGGAAGGATCATGGAGGGTAAAAGAGCAACATGGGCACAATACTCTGTTACCTTATGAAACTTACAGTCTCACAAATAAATATAACTTCAGTTGAAACACTGACAATAATTAAATAGAGTTGTAATAAATACAGGCATTCTCATTGTATACTATTCACAGCATCCATAGGAATCTTCCATGATTGTCACCGGGCTGCTTAAAGAAAGATGTCTGATGATAAACTTGGGCCAAGAAGGAGAGCCATGGCCAAGAATATGAAGTGCCCAGAGAACAACACAGGAAGGGACACCCATTGAAATAACACGGGGAACAGACCAGGAGGGGATCCTGGTCTAGGCATTCAGTGCTGGTAGAATTTCTCCATCCAGGCCAAGAGAATGTCCAGTTCCCCAAAGGCTTTGATCAGAGCTGCTTCGATGTCCAACTAAAGGGGAAGGAGAGTTGAAGGTTGGCCATGTTAGCTATAAGTGTAGTCTTCCTCCCAACCTGCCGTGCCTAGAACAGGCCTGACTTCAGTTCATGGGCCAGCTCACCTTACAGATGACTCACCTGCCTCAATTGTCCCCCATCTGTGTGTGTTTGTCTGCTTCTGGGGTGAGGATTAGTAAACTAGTGAGTAGCAGACAGCAAGGAGCAAGCAGAAAGCCTCTGGTACCTCTAACAATAAGACGCCACAGATACCAGTGTGGAGTGAATGTGGCCCACCACCTGAGTCTACTGTGTGGATAAGAAGATGAGCCCAAGTGGCTCCTCTCTGTCACATGTCATTGCTCTTCAACGTTTATTTATAGGTTGATGTATCTGTTCCTCAAAAAAGGGATCAAAATCATATTTGTTTAAAGGAGTGGTTGGGAATAAAATTTGGGTTTTCTTTGTTGTCTTAATTTGGGAAAAGTCAATATAGTTTCCCATAATTTCTTTTCACAAATTAGACCCTTCGAGCATTATGGAAAATATTGCAGATGTGTATGGGGTGGAGGTGGGGTATCTTCCTTTTTTTCTCCCCTTTTCAGGTACCTGCCTAGAGTACCCATAAAACACTCTCACAGAGAAAGCATGTGAAAGCAAGTGAAATGATCTTGTAGGGAAATAGAATAGCATTTTAACTTGAAAAGCCAGCAGAAAAAAAGGCCACTGAGTTTGTGATGCTTATGCATTATGGCAATTGATGCAAATATACCTGTGCCCTGCTTAGCCGGTGGCTTTTGGGCAAGCCTGGAGGAGTCCCCTGCATTAAATTCTGCATTAGGTTCAGGCTAGTCTATTTCTGCTGTATGGGCAAGCTCTCAGCTCCTGACCTTACCTGTTTGAATGCTCCCCGGAACAGCAGAAATCGCCTATGCGCACTCTCACTGATGGAGAACATCTCATCTTCCTGCTGTATAACAGGAGGGAAAAAGTTGTGTCAAGTGTTAGGTGGAAGCAGAAGCTTCTTCCCACTCTTCCTGGTGATGCCAGAGGGGCTTCCAAGGCCTGAGTGGACAGGGTCAAATTCTGCATCCTCAAGGTAGCCAATGCTGAACTCCTACCATGTAGCAGGGGCTGCATCTTTTAATTCCCACACAATCCCGCCAGGTAGGAGTGACCATCCCCATTTTACAGATTACAAAACTGAAGCCCAGAGAGGTTGAGGACCTTGAAAAGAGTCACCCAACTGATTAGAAGCAGACCTAGACTTGAACCCAGAACTGCCGGTGTCCAGAGCCTGTGCTACTCACGCTGGGTTGCAGTTGTGACATGATGACAATAAAGTTGTTGGCCAGAGAAGAAGATGACTTCATGATCCTGAATTCAACTGTTCTATTGTGGTAGTTTTTGAAAACAGTATTCAAGTAGAACTTCAGCATGGCATAGATGAGGTAACAGCTCTCAGCATCCTGGGGGGGGGGTCTGGGTCACTGCTGAGCCTTTGGCCACCCTGGCCCCCAAGGAACAGACCAAAGCCTCCCCATGCAAGATAAGCACAAAAGAGGCAGGGACCTTCTAAGAGGTGATGTTGAACCTTAGATCAGATGGGGCTATGTGGATCAGCACCTTTGTGTTATAGGAGGAACCCAGACCCAGAGAGAGAAGTGGCCTGTCTGAGGTCACACAGCCAGTCAGTAGCAGACACAAAGCCTAGTTCCCAGGACTCCTGACTGCCCATCTGGTTAATATTTTCTTTCTTCTACACCACATGGCCTCTCTAATAACTATGAGGAGGAGACCCTGAAAAGCACTTGACCTTGAACTTGGTGGTTGGGATTTGGTGGGGAGATGACTGGAAACAGAAGAAATAAAGAGAAATGAACATCCTTGAACACAGCAATTGCACTCTAGCACCCTCAAGTTCGTGAGGAGCAGCACCTTTCAGGGATCAGGGCTCAGTACGTTTGTTACTGACTGACTAGATGGATAATGAGAAGACAGTAATGGGTGAGAGAAAAAGAAGGAAATGGAAGAGGGGTGAACCTGAGTAGATGCCTCCTTTGTGCTTATCTTGGCATTGGGTCTACGCAAACAAAAGAGAAGTAAAAATCGAAGATAGGTGACAGTTCTCTAGTTCAGTGGAGAAAGATGCTTACAAGCTTCAATCCCCACCATCTCCCCATAACACAGCACACACATACCACATAGTGATAACCCCAGACACTGACTTTCCTGGCTCACTGCCCAGCCCTGTCCTGTGTAATGCCAGTCCAGGGTTGAAGGTTTCCATCAGCCTCCCCTGTGATGATCCCCCATGCCCACCCATAGTAGACCAGCCCCACAGAGGGCTTGTCCTTCCCCAAGGTCTGATTACCGAGACGTTCTGCAGAACTTCCTGTCGCAGCAGCCGGACACTTGTGATGTTATCCTGAGCTTGCTTTGAGAACACAAAGAAAAGATGTCTCCAGGTTAGGAGTCAGCATAGAAACCGACTTTGCAAATATGCGCTGCTTTCTCTAAATCTATCCAATCTGTGAGAGGCCAGAGGGACCAGAGGAGAAGCCAGGAAGGGCTGTGCTGAGATGGCCCCTGGGGGCAGTGCACAAGGTTCCAGCTATAGAAAACCACTAAGCTTGACCAACCCCCCTACCCCACCCCTGGGGCAAACGGAATTCCAGGAGTTCTTAGAACCTAAACACGGACTTGCTGAGGGAGTTGTTTGATTCCTTGGGTCTTTTGAAACAGAACAAAATAAGCCTTGGGTCTTTTGAAACAGGACAAAATTAAGAACCACTAAGGTTGGGATTTTGCTTCATGTTCCACATAGTGAGAAAGGGATGGGGGGAGGCTGTGGGAGGACCAGCTGCACCCCAGAGCTGCCCCTTACCCTGGGAGCTCCCTCCACGGCCCAGTCGCTCATCCTAGTTCTTGGATTTAGAGCCAGAGAGCCCATCCAGATGAGCCTTGGTGAATTAAGCTCTCTTTCTTTCCCTTGGGCTCTGCTTATTTTACTAAAGGCTGGTCACATCTTCCTGAGTCTGTGGCACCTTCTGACTTCCCAGAGTTATCATATGGGAAACTGACTAGCAAGCTGCAGAGGGCTCAGTGATCGTAAAGCAGCATCCTCCCTCCATTGTAACCCCTGCAGCTAGGTCCCAAGCAACACTACTCACCACAGTGTCCTTCACAGTCCAGAAGGCCTCTTGCAGTTCCTGGAGCATAACCCCCTTCACTTGGCAGGGCCCAAATCGAAATTCTTTGCCCTGGGCCCCTGGCACCTGACTCCAGAGAAGGAGGATGAGACCCAGACAAGGGAGGGCAGTCATCTGCATTCGGGAGCCCATCGCCAGCAAAGGAAGACAGGAGGGCCTGCTGGAAGAAAGGGAGGCACCCCTGAGACAGGCCCTCTCAGCGGGCCTGGTATATCCCCAGCTAATGCTCCTTGGGTCTGCCGAGGTCAACCTCAGGGCACACAGACGGGAAACCTGAGACTAAGGTGGGTCCTCAGGCTTAAAAGTGGCAAGTTTGTGGCCTTGCTGGGGTGCAGTGAGGTGGAGCGGGGGTCTTTCTACCCTTCGATCTCATGCCGGCTGGACTTGCCATCTCTCTGCCTGCCCTTCCCCATTCTGGTCATCGGTACCCACAAACCCTGGAACTCCTTCCATCTCTGTTACTCTTATCTCTAGCTTCCAACCTGCTAGTCAGAATTGAACCAAGAAGAGTAAAAAAATGGGGGTTCTAATGTGCAAAAGACTAGGTCTAGGGAGCCCAAATCCAGGAGGATGGACATGTGCTTAGCTAGACACGTGCTTATCAGAGTTCTGCCCTTAAGTCACCAGGCACACTTTTTGTCCTCCCCAGAGGTGGCCAGCCTTGACTCCTCATCACAAGGGATGGAGAGGTTAATCCTGGTCCTTGGGAGGGGCACAGAGGGCAGGTCAGGGTCACCACACATCCACTGTGCCACCTCAAGTGACTCACTCAACTTTTGACTCTAAGCATTTACTTTTTAAGTAAATGAATAAGAGGGAGGTATCAGATTTCTAGATGAATCATCTTTAAAACCTTCCTGTAAAGTGCCAATTGGGAATGACTGCGTGAAGAGCCTCCAAGCTAGAGGAACTTAACACCATTATCCATTTATTGTAATTGTATACAGAGAATTTCTTTCCAGTGCCTTCTCTCTTTGCCCTTTGCCTGCCTTCACTCCTTCTTTCATTCCTTCCTCCCACCCTCCCTTCTTTCCTCCTTCCCTTTCTTTCCTTCTCCCTTTCTTTCTTACTTCCTCCCACAATCATTTAAAACCTTTCTTATTCCAGGCGCTGGCCTCACACCTGAAGAAACTGCTCCCCACACCTAGACTGGGAGGAAGACCAGAGAAGACCTGTTTCTGGAACAACAACCAACACTTAGGTTAGGGAGGCGGTACCCAGGGCTGGCACCGCTATCCTCTGTCAGATGATCTGTGCTTCAGTGTCTCCCTTAGTCAATTCTTTCCAACTCCACGGGCTTTATAGCATCTCTTGAAAATTCCTCTCTGGTCTCCTAGACCCCCTGGCCCCTTTCCAACAAGGCTCGATTCTTCTTGTTGTTAAACTGGACAAGCAGCTCCTTGTGCAGTCATGGCTTATCCTTCCATAAACACTCAGAAAGTTGACCTCTCTCTTCCCCACCAACCTCCATTTCCAAACATGGCAACAGTCTAGGGCTTCACAACAAAGTACTCAAGAATCCCCATCGCTTACCTCAGATCCTGTAAGGAATGCTTGAGGGCCAGCTGTCCAGAGGTGGCTGGTCTTTTTGCAGAAGGGGAAAGTTGGGCAGGCACCCTCACCATTCACCAATCAGGGGTGTAGCTGTGGACAGAAGATTCCTGGCCCAGCTGTGAAAGTCAGTTTCAAGGTGAAGGTGTGCAGACAAGCAAAGCTTTGTGGAGATTTGGATGTATATATGGGGGCTGAGGGGGGAGGGGCAGAGGAAGAAGAGGGGGGTGGAGAAAGGGAAATTGGTCATGCTTTCCTAGAGAATTACTTCATTGCCTAGTCACCCTTCACTTTAAGACAGTAGAACAGTGAGGAAAGTAGCCCCTGAGGTGAGATAAAACCTGGGTCTGAGTGCAGGCTCTGCCATTGGCTGTGTGACCAGGGGCAAGTCTCCTAGCTTCCCTGAGCTGCAGTTTACTGCATCCATGATTTTTTTTTTAATCTGTCCCACCTCTCCGAGTAAGAAACAAATGCAAAAATACCACAGAGGTACTTGGTAAACCGTGTACTCATGTAAATATGTCATTACTTTGCAGAGTACTCCAGTCTCCTTACTGTCGAAATAATCTAATAATCATGCCCTGTGAGTGATAGGACAGTAGCCCAGAAGCTAAGACTAGCCTGTAAGTACCTCTCCTTTAATCAATTCAACAGGGCCAGGAATTTTAGGAGTGCTTCCTGACACGCAGCTACCCACAGTCCCTGGGCTTACAATCGTTCAACCAAAATATGCCTCTCCTTAGGTTTCAGAAACCAGGAAGAATATGGAAGTGTAGGCATGATAAAGACTGGAAAACTGGAGGATCCTGGTATCCTGATGGGTTGGCCTTGTCCTGTGTTGCTCTGCCTGGAACCACCCATGGGACACAGGCATTGTGGCGTGTCAGGAGTGCCAGTGCAACCAAGAGTTCTGACCATACTTCCATAGCACGGTGTGCTCGGGCTTCAGCATTCCCATGTGTCCAACGAGGGCATCAACCAAAGCGGTATCTCCCAAGCACATTCCATTGACTCCAGTCTTGAGGAATGCTTGTCTTGCCAGATACTCTGAGAAATGAGTGAATTCCTAGTGAGCCCAGTTAGAGAAGCCTGGCTAACTCCTCCTGAAAACAAATAATGCTCTTTGGAAGAGTAAAGACTGTCTCATTAAACTCTGTTTAATTCAGCACTTCCCAGAAGTATTTGCCCACATCCCTGACGAACACATTTGGGGAAACACTGGACTCTGAATCAAGGATTGGCGAGCTACAGGCACGGGCCAAATCAGCCTGCCACTGCTAAGCAAAGAAGAGATTAGCCCCACAACCTAAGAATTGTCTTTACAATTTTAAAAGATTGGGGGGAAAATCAAAAGGAAGAAAGGAAGACAATATTTTGCATGAAAGCTATGTGAAATTCAGATTTCAGTGTCCATAAATAAAGTCTGAATGGGTCGCAGCCAAGCCCGTTTGTTTATATATTGTCTCTGCCGGCTTTTGTGCTGAGACCATTTGGCCCACAGAGCCTAAAATATTTATTATCTGGCCCTTTACAGGAAGAGTTTGCAACGCCTTGGTCTAAGTTACTGCCCTGTTCAAACGTTCTATGAGCTTCCTTCAACCTGGGTCCAGGCAAAAGGAACAGGAGTAGGAATGTGACATAAGGGGCAGGATAACTTCCTCTAGCTCCGTGGAGAAGAAAGAACAGAGGAACAGGGGATACTGGGGGTACCAGGTTCTTGGTAGACTCTCTCCAATCTCTCTGGCACAAGCACCCTCTCCCTCAATCACACACTCAGTGTCATTTGTTTTCTTAAGCAAACACAATACTGGCCTGTAACCCCTGGACAGCAGCCTGTCCTGCTGTAGCTGCCACCAGCGCGAGTCCTGTGTTCCTGGAGGGCCTGAGTCTTGCCCTGAATCCCAGGCAGGGGTCCATAGCACACTCTTTGTTTCTCTTGAGGATCTAGGGCGTTACTAAAAATCCCTAACTCCTGTGGGATGAAGATGCCAAGAGACAGTGATAAGACAGAAAAGAAGACCAGGTAAGGGTGTTGGGGCCATGGATGAAGGAGGCAGGAGAGGACAGCAGACAGCTAAGGCAGGAAGTTGAGAGTGAAAGTGAGTCCCAGGGCCGCTGCAATCCTAGACACTATCTGTGGCAGGTAGGCAGGGCCGGTGGGATGAGCTGTCAATGGGGCAGGCTAGAACAGAAGCATGAGGTCATGGAGACACCTCTGCAGGCTCCAGGATACACCTGGGTTCGTGAGTAGCTCACCCTGCCTGAGGAAGGAATAATGTAACATGGAGAGTCCAGGCAAACACGTGCCTGGGCCTCAGCCTGAGATGAGTTCATCACTACCTGGGAAGAGAGGACAAGGAGAGAACTCGGGAACCTTAGCCCAACATCAGTTGAGATTCTGGTTAGGAGCACAAGATTTGGAGGCGGGCAGATCTGGGTCTAAAATGAGATTGAGCGGTCAGGCTCGGTGGCTCAGCCTATAATCCCAGCACTTTGGGAGGCCAAGGCAAGTGATTGCCTGAACCTGTGGGTTCCAGACCAGCCCAGGCAACTTGGTGAGACCTCATCTCTACAATTAAAAAAAAAAATTAGCTGGGCATGGTAGCACCTGCCTGTAGCTCCAGCTACTTAGAGGCTGAGGCAGAAAGGTTGCCAGAGCCCAGCAAGTCGACGCTGGGGTGGCCGTGAGCATGCCACAGCACTCTAGCCTGGGCGATGGAATGAGACTCCAACTCAAAAGGAAAGAAAAAAAAAATGAGATTGAGCCACTTATGAGCTCTCTGAGCTTCAGCTTCCTCCTCTGTAAAACAGAGTCCTCCTAGGACCATGAGAATACTATGACATGCAATTTTGCTCACCAAGTGTGGCCCATGAACTAGCAGCAATAACACTATCTGCTTGTTAGAAATGTAGAATCTCAAGCCCTTCCCCCAAACTACTGAATTCAAATATGCATTTTAAGAATCTCCCAAGGCGATTTTTTTTTTGAGTCAGAATCTCACTGTCATCCAGGCTGGAGTGTAGTGGCACACTTACGGCCACCACACCCTCGATATGCTGGGCTCAGGTGATTCTCCCACCTCAGCCTTTCAAGTAGCTGGAAGCACAGGCACATACCACCATGCCCAGCTAATTTTTTTGATTTATTGTAGAGACAAGGTCTCAACAAATTGCCCAGGCTGGTCTCGAACCTGTGGGCTCAGGGAATCCTCTTGCATTCTGCCTCCAAAAGTGCTGGGATACAGGCATGAGCCACCACTGCACCCAGCTGATTTTTTTGTTTGTTTGTTTAAGAGACAGGGTCTCCCTCTGTCACCCAGGCTGGAGTGTAGTGGTTCAATCATAGCTCACTGAAGCTTCAAACTCCTAGATTCAAGAGATCCACCTGCCTCTGCCTCCCAAATAGCTGGGGCTACAGGCGAGAACCACCAGGCCTGGATTATTTTATTTATTTTTTTAGAGATGGGGTCTTGCTATGTTGCCCAGGCTGACCTCAAACTCCTGGCCTCAAGTGATCTTCCCATCTTGGCCTCCCAAAGTGCTGAGATTACAGGTGTGAGCCACCAGGTCCAGCCAAGAGTGATTCTTATGTACATTGTATTTTGAGGAGGTCCCACATAAAACACATGAAAGACTTAACCTAGCATCTTCTATGCTCCTGAGCTTTGTTCCAAACTCCATCCTGGACTAGAACAAGATCTGAGACGTTCCTAATTTCTGTGAAAGGATGGAACTTGAAGAGTTTCCTTTACAAACACATTGGGTGGGAAAAAAGTTTGTCTAAGGATAAATCTTCACATACAAGGCCAGGTTTTTTGTTTTGTCAAAATATGCTATTAGACTTAGAGGTTTTATTCTAATAATCTCCTGCCACCTCTGTCTTGCATGTCTCTCTACAGAGTCTGAATTTTACATTTGGGAAATAAATCTACTTGCATTCCACACTTTTACAAATTCCTCTAAACCAAGAGAGAGAGAAAGGGACCATGATGGACAAGAGTCTCTTCTCCCCTTCTGGTGAGGCAACAAAGAGCTCACTCTTTGATCTCCCCTCTTTCCTACTTATGAAAACACCCTGCAGGAGAGAAGAATGAGCATATTAATTAGAACTTCCTGAAAGCGAAAAGATAAGACAAAATTATGTCATCATTTTTTCTTCCAGTGAATTAAGTTAAATCTCTCTAAAACAGATTTTTATCTCCCCATTTGACTAGGAAACTTGTGTGGTGATGGAAGTTAGATACCTGTAATTTTAAGACCTTTTTCCTGAATTAACTGCAAACATTCCAGGAGAAAGGCCAAGGGGCATATGTCCACTGGTTGGTGCTTGAATTCAGTCATTTTTGCCTTCCTCTCTGTTATTGGTGTAATAGGTCATCTGTTTTTATAGGTATTTCAAGGAATGAGAGTAGACACAAACTTAAATTACTCTCACATCTATACAGAATACTTAGATATACAAAACACTTCCAAGTGAGTTTTCTCATTTGACATGCACCATGACCTTTTGACATAAGGACAGCAGATATGAATTACCCTCCTTTGCAGATTAGAAAGCTGAGCATCTGAAAGGTCAAGTGATTTTTCTCTAGGTTATATATATAAAGGACAGAACTAGGACTAGAATACAGATTTTCTGGCAGTTTCTCCATCTTTTGTATCCTCACTCACTCATTGAGCACATATTTCCTGTATGTCTGAACAGGCTACACAAAAAATAAATTACTGATAATATTTATGGAAGATGTCCAGAAAAAGCAAATTTATAAAGACAGAATATGGATTAGTGGTTGCCCAGGGTTAAGAGTTGGGAATAGGGTGGGTAAGAGGAAAGGAAGAGATTGATAAGAAATACAGTATTTCCTTTTGGAGGGGGTAACAGAAATGTTCTAACATTAGATTCTAGTAACAGTTGCATAACTCTGTGAATTTATTAAAAGCCATTGAATTGCTTTTAACTTTAAACAGGTGGTCCCTACTGTATGTAAATTATATCTTTTAAAATCTATTAAAAAGCAAGGTAGAGTGGCTCACATCTATAATCCCTGCACTTTGAGAGGCTGAGGCAGGAGGATCACTTGAAACGAGGCATCTGAGACCAGCCTGGGCAATATAGTGAGACCCCTCCCGCCATCTCTACAAAAAATATAAAACAAGCTATTAAAAAGTGAATTAAGACACAGTCCTTGTGCTTTAATGACAGTAGTATGAAGATATATTTGAAAACACATTAATGGCAACACTGTGTCATGGGTACTTCTATGGCTTAAATATCACCTCCAAAACTCATGTTGAAGCTTAATCACCAGTGTGCACTATTGAGAGGTGCGTCCTTTAAGAGGTTACTGGGTCATGAGGGTAGAGCCTTCATAAATGGATTAATTCATTCATAGATTGATGGCTTAATAGATTAATGAGTTATCATGGGAATGGAACTGAGAATGCTCAGTCTCCTGCCATGTGATACACTGGGCTGCCTCAGGACTCTGTAGAGTTTCTGCCAGCAGGAAGGCCCTCACCACATGTCGTCCATTGATCTTGATTTCTTGGCCTCCATTAAGAAAGAAATTCCTGGCTGGGCTCAGTGGCTCATGCCTATAATCCCAGCACTTTGGGAGACCAACATGGGAAGATCACTGGAGATCATGAGTTTGAGATTAACCTGGGCAACATTGTAAGACCCTGTCTCTGTAAAAAATAAAAAACTTTAACTGGCGGAACCTGTATTCCCAAATACTTAAGAGGCTGAAATGGGAGGATTACCTGAGCCCAGGAATTCAAGGCTGCAGTGAGCCATGATCTCACCACTGCACTCCAGCCTGAGTGACAGAGTGAGATCCTAACTCAAAAAAAGAAGTTCTTTTCTGTATAAATTACCAAGTTTCAGGTATTCTGTTATAAGTAAGAGAAAACAAACTAAGGGGGATGCCATTAACAGAAGGATGGGGCCTGTAACAATACCGGAGTGAGGCAGAATCTCCCCTAGTGTCTGCACAGTGCTGGAAGTGGTGGGAAGGCTTTCCAGTGGAATTGATATTTGATCTGAGGCTTTAAGCCTGAGTAGGAGTTCACCAGCAAAAATAAAAGGGGGATAGGTGCTTGCTAGAGACACCTGTGACCTCCGCAAATCCAGCAGCCACACTGGGGGGGACAAAGGAGAAGAAGCTTCTGGAAGGTGCTAGAAGAGAGAGGACCACTGACTGTTCTTTTGCCTAATGATTCATGGAAAACAATTGGAAAGAGCAAGTTAAATACAATTTCAGGACATGGAAGGGGACCTAGGTTCCTACTGACCCCATATGGCTACAAACAGAAAGAGGGAGAAGAAAAAAGCCAGAGTTCCAAATTTTTAAGCCAAGGCTAGCCTAGTTGCAAGAAGAAGAACCACAAGAGACAGCCAATGAAACAAAAAATTGGTTCTTTGAAAAGATAAACAAAACTGATAGACCACTAACTAGATTAATTAAGAAACAAAGAGAGAAAATTCAAATTAGCTCATTCAGAAATGAAAATGGAGCCATCACAACCAATACAACGGAAATTCAAAGGATAATCCAAGACTATTATGAACACCTTTATACAAACAATCTTGACAATCTAGAGGAAGTAGATAAACTCTTGGAAATGTATAACCCCCCCAACCTCTAATTAGGAAGAAATAGAAACCCTGAACAGATCAAAAATGAGTAGCAAGATTGAAACAGTAATCAGAAGTCTCCCAACGACAACAAAAAAGCCCACAACCTGATGGATTTACAACTGAATTCTACCAGACCTTCAAAGAAGAACTGGTACCAATTTTACGGAAGCTAATGCACAAACTTGAAAGGAGAAATTCCTCCCTAACTCATTCTACCAGGACAGTATCACTCTGATACAAAGCCAGGAAAAGACACACACACACACACACACACACACACACACACACACACACAAAGAAAACTACAGACCAATATCCCTTATAAACATAGACATGAAAATCCTTGACAAAATATTAGCAAACCGAATTCAATGGCACATAAAAAAATAATAATAATACACTATGACCAAGTGATTTTTACTCCAGGGATGCAAGGGTGGTTCAACATATGCAAGTCAATAACCGTGATCCACTAAATAAACAGAATTTAAAACAAAAGGGATATGATCATTTCCATAGATGCAGAAAAAGCATTTGATAAAATCCAACATCACTTCATGATTAAAAACCCTCAGTAAAATAGGAATAGCAGGAACATTCCTCAAGATAATAAAGACCATATACAAATAAACCCACAGCCAATGTTATTCTAAACAGAAAAAAGTTGAATGCATCCCCATGCAGAACTGGAGCAAGGCAAGGATGCCCACTTTCACCTCTACTAGTCGACAGAGTACTAGTAATCCTAATCAGAGCAATTAGGTAAGAAAAATAAATGAATGTATCTAAAATGGAAAAGAAGAAATCAAACTATCTCTGTGTGCCAGAGATATGATCTTATACATAGGGAATCTAATAGACTCCTCCAAAAGTCTGCTGGACCTGATAAATAAATTTGGTAAAGTTTCAGAATACAAAAATCAATACATACAAATCAGTAGCACTGCTATACACCAACAGCAATCACACTGAGAATCAAATCAAGAACTCAATTCCATTTATAATAGCAGCCAAAAAGCAAAAATACTTAGGAATACATTTAACTAAGGAAGTGAGAGATCTTTACAAGGAGAACTACAAAACTCTGAAGAAAGGAACTGTAACAAACAGAAACAAATGGTGAAACATCCCATGCTCATGGATTGGAAGAATCAACATTGTTGAACTGACCATATTACTCAAAGTAATCTATGGATCCAATGTAAACCCTATCAAACTACCAACATCATTTTTCACAGACTTAGGGAAAAAATCCTAAAATTCATATGGAACCAAAAAAGAGCGAGAATAGCCAAAGCAGTTCTTAGTTAAAAGAACAAAGCTGGAGGTATCACATTACCTGACCTATCACATTATCAAAACAGCATGGTACTGGTACAGGAGCATACACATGGACCCATGAAACAGAATAGAGAATCCAGAAATAAACCCAAATACCTACAACCAATTGATCTTGACAAGGCAGACAAAAACATACACCAGAAAAGGGACACCCTATTAAACAAATGATGCTGGGAAAATTGGACAGCAACGTGCAGAAAAATGAAACTTGATCCCTATCTCTCCCTATATATAAAAATTAACTCAAGATGGATTGAAGACTTAAATGTCAGACCTGAAACCATAAAAATCATAAAAGAAAACCTAGGAAAAACTCTTCTGGACATTGGTCTAGGCAAAGAATTGATGGCTAAAACCCCAAAAGCAAGTGCAGCAAAAACAAAAATAAACAAGTGGGACTTAAATACACTAAAAAGTTCTTACACAGCAAAATAAATAATCAATAGAGCAAATAGACAACCTACAATATGGGAGAAGATATTTGCAAACTATATATCTGATAAAGAACTAATATCCAGAATCTACAAAGAACTCAAATCAGAAAAAAAAGCAAATAACCCCATTAAAAAGTGGGCAAATGACATGAACAGACATTTCTCAAAAGAAGATATACAAATAGCCAACAAACATAAAATATGCTCAACATCACTCATCATAAGGGAAATGCAAATTAAAACCACAATGAAATACCACCTCACACCAGTCAGAATGGTCATCATTAAAAAAATCAAAAAACAATAGATACTGGCATGGATGCAGAGAAAAGGAAATGCTTATACACTATTGGTGGGAGTGTAAATTAATACAACCTCTGTGGAAAGCTATCGGGTGATTTCTCAAACAACTAAAAGTAGATCTACCATTCGATCCAGCCATCCCACTACTAGGTCTCTTCCCAAAAGAACAGAGATCATCATATGAAAATGACACCTGCACCCACATGTTCACTGAAGCACAATTCACAATAGCAAAGATATGGAATCAACCTAAATGCCCATCAACTGATCAGTGGATAATGAAAATGTGGTATATGTACACTATGGAATACTATTCAGTTATATACAAGAATGAAATATTGTCTTTTGCAGCCACTTGGATGGAATTGGAGAACATCATCCTAAGTAAACTAACTCAGGAACAGAAAACCATACACCACATGTTTTCACCTGTAAGTGGGAGCTAAACTGAGGATAATCAAAGACATAGGGAATGGTATAATGGACACTGGAGACTCAGAAGGAAGAGGGCGTAAGGAGTGGAAGGAGTGGAAGGATGAAAAAGTCACCTATCTGGTACAATGTGCATAGGTACCTCCCAAAGAGAATGAGATCATATATATATACATACATATATATGTATATATACACACATACATATATATACATATGCATGTATGTATATGTATATATGAAATGAATTCTTAAAAAGAGATTCTTTTAAATACACAATTCTGTTCATATTATTCCTCACCCCATTGCTCTTTTGTTCCATTTTGGTAGCACTCCCACTACTACTACCAGTGCCTAGCACAGAGTCCTCTACCTACCAGGTGTTCATTAAATGTTCACAAATCAATTCTGGATTTCAAAACTAGGCAAATGAGATGTGTTTAACAGGAAGGATAGTTACATTGCTTTTTCCTTTTGCGTGATCCTCAGTTGGTTATTTCTATAGGTAAAAGTCCATATGATGAAATCCTATCTCATGACTCAAAATAATTTATATTTATATGCTTTAAAAAACTTGTATAACATTTTAGGTTTTAAAAAATCAGGTTACAGATGGCATATGCAATATGATACCATTTTTATAAAAAACAAAATGGGCACATGTGTTAAAAGTGATCTAGAAATATAAATACAGAGGTGTTCACAAGATTATCTCTGAGTGGTGAGATAATGAGAGTTTTCCTTCTCTATAGATTATCTATATTATCCAGTTTTTATATAATGTGCAAGGCTTTTAAAAAATTATTGTAAGTTTAAATAAATAATTCATTTCACTATTGCCCACTGAAAATTGCCAAAATTCCCTGACTTGGCTCTAACGTACATTCTCCGAGACCTAGTCCATTTACCTCCCAGCTTCCTCTCTTCCCACACCTCCGCACAACATGCTCTCAGCCAAACTGACTGGCTACCTCGTTCCTACCTCGTGCCTCTGCACCTCTGTTCAACTGGATCTGGAATGTTATAATCACCTGCCAAACACGAACCACTCTCTATTGCCTTGGTATAGAAACATGGGATATGCTGTGGACAGTCAAAAGCAGATCATATGCATATATGTTCACATACATAAATGTGTACATCCATGTGGTTAGACTAACATCTTGTTAAGGATGCCTATTTTGAAGGAATAAGATTACAGACTGGGCAGACTTTTATTTTCATCTCTAAATTATTTTGTATAATTTGCATAAAAAGAACTTGACAAACGCCTACCATTTTAGAAAGATTGAGATTTTTCCTTTTTTTAAAATAAATTTGAGCGGTACAGTTTTTTTACATGGATGTGTTGGATAGTGGTGAAGTCTGGGCTTTTGGTTAACCATCACCTGAATGGTGTACATTCTACCTGTTAAGTAATTTTTCATCCCTCACCCCCCCCACTCTTCCACCCATCTGAGTCTCCAGTGTCTATTATTCTTCACTATATGTCCATGTGTACGCATAATATAGCTCCCAATTATAAGTGACAATATGCAGTATTTGGCTTTCTGTTTCTGAGTTATTTCACTTAACATAATGGCCTCCAGTTCCACTTTGCTGTGAAAGAGATGGTTTCATTCTTTCTATGACTGAATAGTATTCCACTGTGTGTGTGTGTGTGTGTGTGTGTGTGTGTGTCACATTTTCTTTATCTGGAGAGTGAGATTTGCATGAAAAACTTTTACCAGTTCTTCATAGATCTGCTCTGTAAAACAATCCCCAAAAGCTGTAAGGAATTTCTGTCGCAGCGTAGCAATTTGAACTTCTTTTGTGGTGCTCTCTCTCTCTCTCTCTCTCTCTCACAGGCTCACTCATTGAATAAATAAACAAATAGCGCAAAAGACACTCGATTTGAAAGTGTTCTGAATGATTTGAAATTTGCATTTTGTTGGATTATTTTCATTGAGGGAATAAAGAATTTTAAATCTGAAAGTACTCTAGCTGGATATCCACTTGAGGGTATGATACAACATTGAAATTGCTGTTTCACATTTATAGATTTCCATTTTTTGGAACACAGGAAAATTGCACTTCTCTGTTCCATTAAAGTCAGGCAATACCATGTGACTGTTTTAACCAATGAAATACAAGTGGAAGAAATGTGTCATTCCAGGTGCAAGCATGTAACAGCCAGCACACAATTTCCCAAGCTCCTGTCTTCTCCTGCTTGTGTTGAGATGGCAGCATTGTAGGATGGCAGTATTTCCTTGAGCCTGGGTTACTGCATACCCATGATAAGCAAAGCTCCCATGCCAACATCTATTAGATGTAGAAAATAAGAGAGAAATAACTTTTGCTGTAATTAACCCTAACAGAGATTAAGGTATTGTTTGCTACTGCAGCAACACTTAGCCTAATCTAACACAGAAAGCATATTAGAGGGAATAAAGATTTAAACACTTTTATTATCTTATTTATTTATTTCAGAGACAAAGTCTAGCTCTGTTGCACAGGCTGGAATGCAGTGGTGTGATCATAGCTCACTACAGCCTTGAATTCCTGGGCTCAAGTGATCCTTCCACCTCAGCGTCCTAAGTAGCTGAGACTACAGGCATGCACCACCATGCCCAGGTAACTTGTTAATTTTTTATAGAGACAGGATCTCGCTATGGTGTCCAGTTGGTCTGGAACTCCTAGTCGCAAGCCATCCTCCTACCTCAGCTTCCCAAAGTGCTGGGATTACAAATATGAGCTATTGTGCTTGGCCTGGATTTAAGCACTTTTAAAGTATTAGTAATAGAAATGAATTTAGACCCTGCTATGGGCAAATGAATTTAGACTACCTATGGACAGCTAAGACAATAAATTGAGACTCTGCTGTAGGTAAAACTGTTATTCTATAATGCTATTTAGACAACTCATTATAGGTCACAGAGATCCTCAAGTTCCTTCTTTGATGGAAAGCATTGCTTCCTCCTTGAGCACAGCACTGAAGATACATTCAGCGGGGTGAGGTCAGGTGACAGCACAATACTGACCACTTTGGGATTCAGCAACTGGCTGTTCAGTTCACCAGGGGTCCCATAATGGAAATGACAGCTCCAAAGTAAATGATGGATAGAAGACTGAAAATGTATCAAAAGGCAGAAAAGAGCCTTTGGCTCTTGGTAGGAGTGATGTAGAGGGCCTTCTACTTGCAGAAGCCTAAGAAGCCAGTAAAAGGGTTAGAACAAACCAACCGCCACATACACAAACACGTACACACACTCACTACCTGGATTTTAAAGCTGACAAAGGCAGGACTGGCAGGTCTAAGCTTGCCCCAGAATAAGAGCAACTAGAGATTGTGTTCCTGAAAATGCCTACAAATGACACTTGAAATAAAAATGACTTGGGTTCTTACACCAAAATATTTTCTTTTCTTTGGCTCCTTATCTCTAGACTTTGACCACAGCTAAATGATCAGATCCAGGAAAACAGCAAAAGTCAAAGAAATAAAGTGCAGAAACTACTTGACCAACAGTGGGTGGGGCTTTCCATTTAGACTCTACCTTCAGCTTCCGAAAAATATCCTCTTGGAAAAAGTATTACTCATGAAAATGAAGACAGGGTGTTTTCCTCCGTGGAGTATTTCCTGCCTTAGAAAGTCACTACTCCTCTTTCCAGTCCAGAAAGATAGTCTCACAAGAAAGTGGATTTAGATGCTTAATCCTGGTTGAGTGAATTCGGTTTTCTCAATAAAATAATATGAATAATTCAGAATAGTATAACCTGAATGCCCATATTTCTGTAGCCTTTGATTAAATATTAGATATAAGCCAGGTGCAGTGGCTCATGCTTGTACTCCCAGCACTTTGGGAGGCCAAGGTGAGAGGATGACCTAAGCTCAGAAGTTTGAGACCAGCTTGGGCAACATAGCGAGACTTCATCTCTACAATAAATATATTTTAAAAAATTTACCTGGGCATGGTGGCTCATGCCTCTAGTCCCAGGTACTTGGAAGGCTGAGGTGGAAGGATCACCTGGGCCCAGCAGGTCGAGGCTGGGGTGGCTGTGAGCGTGCCACTGCACTCCAGCCTGGGCTACAGAGTGAGACTCCAACTCAAAACAAAACAAAAACATTAGAAATGAAAAATATCAAGGTTCTGTGGCTCCATAAGTTCATACAAACATAGCAGGCTCTTGCAGAGTGTCTCCCAGAGGAAGAATTCCCAAAGGGGTGTTTTTCATAAACTCATGAACTAATCTATGCCTTCAGCGCTAGCCAGGACAGCTATTGTAAGCTCCAACTGCTGCCTGGTGCTGGTCAGAAGGAGACTCCAATCACTATCTCCTCAGTGTCAGTTTGCTCCTGCCAAAAAGTGTTGCAAGGTCACATTCACCCCTAATAGGATGATTGGGCCCAGAGTGTTACAGAGCTCTGTTTAACAACTGTTTATACTCAGAGCTCTTCTTGGCTCTAGGATCCTCACTTATCTCCAGAGTGGTTGCTTTGGGGAAGTTTTTCATAGTTTGAGACTAGAATTCTTCAATATCTGTGAGTGATACCTGCGACATGCCAGACACACCATGCCATACTCCTTTTTTCTCAGGGTGAATCATTTTTGAGGGGTGAAGGTTGCCATTAACCCCCTTGTAACCTGGCTTCTATATGCTCTGGTCCATTAACCAGGTCTGTGAGTGTCTGAACCAACCCCGACTGTGAACAGAAAGTTCTTCAGTCCCACAGTAATTCAATAGGGGCAAACGAATACTTGTGTGGAAAGGCGTGGCCTAGCTCTACTGCTGGGCTTCTTTGAGGCGGGGCTGGGGAGATGGGCAGTCTCAGCTCTAGTCCAATAAGCCAGCTGGTTGTGTAATGCTTTACAAAGTACTTCTACAGTTTGATATTCACAAAACCCCTGTGAAATGGACAGAACAGACACCATTAACTCTGTTTTATGATTAGAAAGCCAAGGCAAAGAGAAATTTAGTGATTTGCCTAAGCTGATGGAACTACCTAGACTTGATGCCGGGTCTCCAACTCCAAGTTTAGGTACGTGAAAAGTGCAGTACAGTGTACTGGAAAACACACACAGTGTGCTGGAGTCTCATTGTGTGCTTGGATTCCTGGCTCTGCAATTGACTGTGACCTTGGGTAAGTTACCTGATTTCTCTATGCTTCAGTTTCCTCTTCTATAAAGTGAGAATAAGAGTACTACCTACCTCATAAATATTTGTGGATTAAATGAGAAAATACAGAAAAAGCAAATAGTCTGACACATTAGTAAGCACTAGAAAGAGTTAGCTATAAAATATTGCTAATATTTTTATATATTACCATGCCACACTCAATGCTCTTCCCTAACAAAAAGAGCTTGGATCAGAGATACTGGATGGCTGCAAGCAACTTTTTACCCTTTAATTATATGATTTTAAAAGGACAAATACCTTTGTGTTCTTAATAGTACCCCAGATAGAAACAATGGTACACCAGGTAGAAACAATAAAATAAACTGTGATTAATCCCAGTTTTTATCAGCCTGTTTAGGGAGACTGTAAAGTTGTTTTAAAATGGTAGCAGGAGTCTAATCCCAAAGCAAGACATACGAGAATGTGATATGAAAACGTCAGGACCAAAATTCGCTGAGCAAGCTCTTTCTTGATTGACAGTAGTAATGAAGGTAGATGAGAATGGAATCATTTTCTAATAAGCCAGATCATTCTATTCTACAATCATTGTGCATTAAATAACTGCTTCTACTTTCCCCTAATGTTTGATGATCTGAAAGTGTTTTTATTTCATCTTCGTTTTTAATAATAGCTTTATTGAGCTGTAATTCACATACTATACATAAAGAATACAATTTAGCGGTTTTTGGTTTTCTTCAGAGTTGTGCAACCAGCGCCACTAATTTCAGAACATTTTTATTACCCTGAAACCCCATGCACATCAGCAGTCACTCCCCATTCCTCTCTCCCCTTAGCTCCTGGAAACTAATGGTTTCCTTTCTGTTCATATAGCTGTGCCTATTCTGAATGTTTCCTATAAGTGGAATCATACAATATGTAGCTTTTTGTGTTCAACTTTTTCTCTTAGCTCAATGTTTTCAAAGTGTACCTGTATTGTAGCATGTATCAGCACTTCATTCCTTTTTTATTGCTGAATAATATTCTATCATATGGATATGTCACACTTTTATACATTAAAAGATATTTGCATTGCTTCCACTTTTGGGCCATTATGAATAATGCTGCTATGAACATTCGTGTAAGTATGTTATTGATTCTTTTTTATGACCTGGGTAGGGAATCACTGAATCACATGGTAACTCTATGTTTAATATTTTGAGGAACTGTAAGATTGTTTTCCAAAGTTTCTGCACCATTTTACATTTCCATCAGCAATGTATGAGGATTCTAACTTCCCCACATCCTCATTATTAGATAGACACTTATTTTGTCTATCTTTTTATATTTTAGCCATCAGGGTGAATGTGTATTATTACTGCATTGTAGTTTTTATTTGAATTTTCTTAATGACTAATGATATTGAACATCTTTTCATGCACTTATTGGCTATTCATAAATCTTTTTTAGTGAAATGTCTATTCAATCAGTCTGGGTTATCTTTTTATCATATTTGTATATTTATATCATTGAGTCTTTATATATTATGTATACCAGGTTCCTTGTCTGGTATGTTTTGCAAATATTTTTTCCCATTCTTTGAGTTGTTTTCTCACTTTCTTGATGGTGTCCTTTGAAGTAAACTGGTTTTAATTTTGATGAAGTCTATTTTTTCTTATGTTGCTTATGCTTTTGGTGTCATATCTAAGCAATCCTTTTCTGGTCCAAGTACAAGAAGATTTACTTCTTTCTTCTATAAGTTTTAAACTCTTAGCTCTTACATTTAAGTCACTGACCCATTTTGAGTTAATTTTTGAAATATGATGTGAATAGGAGTCCAGCTCCATTGTTTTGCATGTAGATATTCAATTGTTTCAACACAATTTATTAGAAAGGCTATTATTTCCTCGGTTGAATTGTAGTGTCACTCTTATCAAAACTGAAATGACCATAAATGTTAGGATTTATTTTTGAGCTCTCAATGCTATTTCATTGATCTGTATGTCTAGCCTTATATTTGTACTACAAAATTTGAAGTCAGAAAGTATGAGTCCTCCAACTTTGTTTATCTTTTTCAAGGTTATTTTGGCTATTTTAGGTCCCATGAATTTTCATATGAATTTAGGATCATGTGATGGTTAATTTTGTACATCAAATTGGGCCACAGGGTGTGTAAAAATCTGGTTAAACATCATTCTGCGTATGTTTATGAGGATGTTTCTGGATAAGACTAACATTTGAATCAGTAGACTGTGTTATGCAGATTTCCCTCCCCAGTGTGGGTGGGTCTCATCCAGTCGGTTAAAAGCCTGAATGGAATAAAAAGTCCAAGCAAGGAAAAATTCACTCTTTCTGACTGATTGTCTTCAAGTTAGGATGTTGATTTTCTCCTGCCTTTCGACTTGGACTTGGACTAAAACTTATAAATGTGTCTCTGATTCTCAGGTCTTCAAACTTGTACTAGAGCTATGCCATCAGTTCCCCTGGGTCTCCAGCTTGCCAGCTGTAGGTCTTGAGACATCTCAGCCTCTAGAATCCATGTATTGTACTGGTTCTGTTTGTCTGGAGAATCCTGGCTAATACAGATCAGCTTGTCAATTTCTGACAAAAGAAAACCAGCTGAGATCTTGATAGAGACTACATTGAATCTGTATTCATCATCATTTATGAAGAATATCATTTCTGGTTGGTAGTAATTGTTTTAGTTTTTGTTTTGTCCCCCAGAAATTAAAAGATATTCTTTTCTTATTTTATGGCTTTCACTGTTTTTATTGAAAAGACAATTATCAATCTTATAGTCATTTGAAAGTAGGGTTTCTTTTTTCTGATTGTTTCTAAAATTACATTTTTGCCTTTAATTTTCAGCAATCTTATTATGATGTGCCTAAGATGTTGTTTTCTTTGTATTTTGATTGCTTGGGGCTTAGGGGATTAAAAATTTGTGATCTTATTCCTTTTATCACCTTTTTAAAAATTCCTGCCTGAGCCCAGGGATTCGAGACCAATCAGGGCAACTTGGCAAGACGTCATCTCTACAACAAATAAAAAATTAACTGGGCATGGTGGTGCATGCCTGTGGTTCCAGCTACTTGGAATCTTGAGGCAGAAGGACCACCTGAGCCTAGCAGGTTAAGGCTGCAGAGGCCGTAAGCGTTAAACTGCACTCCAGCCTGGGCGACAGAGTGAGACCCTGATTAAAAATAAATAAAATAAAAATAATATCCCAATTATTATCACTAGAAATATTTTTTCTGTCCTACATTTTCCTTGCCTCTTTTTCAAGGACCTCAATTACATGTATATTGGACTTCTTCGGTGTGTTTTCTGTGTCTTTTATACAATTTTCTATATTTTGTATTCCCTTATCCCTCCATTTTTTAACTTTGGATATTTTCTTTTACCTATCTTCCAGCCTACTAATTCTTTCTTTCTTTTCTTTTCTTTTTTTTTTGAAAGCAGTATTTATTGAGAGGACAGAAAAGCTTCCACAGTGGGAGGGGACCCAAAGAGGTTGCCACCACTAATTCTTTCTTTATCTACATCTAACCTCTGTTAAACTTCATCCACTGAATTCTAATTTTTGTATTGTCTTTTCAGTCCCAGAATTGCAAATAAGTTATTTTTATAGTTCCAATTCTCTGCTGAAATATTCAGTCTTGTCTTTTATTTCTTTGCACATATTTATTATAGCCCCTTTAAAATCTATGTCTGATACTCCAGTATCTGCATTTTTATATATCTGCTTCTATTGCCTGCTATTTTTCTTTGATTTGTGCCACATTATTTTGTCTCCTCATATGTTGGTTATTTCTATTTGAGTTCCAGTCATTGTATTTAAATAACAATTATGATAATTTTAAACTTAGAATAATATTATCTTTCTCTCATGTGGATTTACATTTTCTTCTAGAAGGAGACTAGGGGATTGGCAATCCCATATTACCTTGATCTAAATCATAGACTGAGATGACCTAGAACTGATTTTTGTTGTTGTTGTTGTCCCTCATATGGCCAGTCTATTTATGAATTACTGTTACTCTTAGGGTGTAGTACTTTGAGATTCTGACCCAAACGAAGCAAGGAGGTTACTAGGGCCCTCTTAAACAGGCTCTGAGCCTTAATTTTTGTTGCCTCACTCCTGTAATTTTGTAAAAAGTACACAACTTCTCAGTCTCCCAACCTTACGCAAACTTTTGTAAATTTAGATTACAATCCCAGGGGAAAGCAGCCCCCAATTCTGGGCTCAGTTCTCTGGGCTTTCATCTCCCAAATATTGGCCCTGTAGTTGTGCCTGTCTTGTTACCTCTCCAATATCTTTAGATTTTTTCATGTTTCTTGATTTTTCTGATTCTTCAGAATTATTCTCAGTGAAAAGTTTTATTTAAAGGCCAACAGCTGTTCCTTCTTTCCACCAGAACAGACAAAGAACTACTCCCACATATTAACCACCTCCCTAACAGCTCCAGAAAAATCACTGATCTCTGCCATTGGTAGGAAAGGCATGCCTACTGTGCAGAGAATATGAGGATTCAATGAGACAACCTAGACAAAGTACTTTGCAAGTTTTGTAATGACCATGTTTCCCTCTTTGTTCCCACCTCTAGAAGGCTCAAAGCCAAATTTTTATTTTTCTAGTACTTTTTTTTTTTTTTTTTTTTAGTTGGAGTCTCACTACGTCGCCCAGACTGGAGTGCAGTGGCCGCTCCCGGCCACCGCAGCCTCGACCTGCTGGGTTCCGGTAATCCTTCCGCCTCAGCCTTCCAAGTAGCAGTAATTACAGGCACGCGCTACCACGCCCGGCTAATTTTTTGATTTATTGTAGAGATGAGGTCTTGCCAAGTTTCCCAGGCAGGTCTCGAACCTGCGGGCTCAGGCAATCCACTCACCTCAGCCTCCCAAGGCGCGGGATTACAGGCTGAGCTACCGAGTCCGGCCTTTCTAGTACTTTTGCTTCAGAATCTTATGGTGTGTCCTTTGTGGAAAAGTCAGCTCAACTTCATTGTATTATCTACATTCTAAGTGTTTCATCTGTTTTCTTGTTTCATTGCATGTATCTTTGTTAGTCTCCCTAAATCACCTTCATAGGAGATGACGCATAAAGAAGTAAATGAAATAATTTAAATAAATGTATTTTGAATTAATATATGTTATACATGTGATGGGAAATACTGGTATTAGCACGGGATTGAGTCACTTCCCAGGGGTGGCAAGACTTCAGGATCCCTTGTCTTCTCATGTCACTCATCAACATCCTTGTTCATCCTTCAGAGTTCAGTCCAGGGATCCATCTTTCAAAAAATTTTCCTTGGCCTTCCCACATGTACGTCTTTCCTTAATTATAGTGGGCCTTATATTGCTGGACATTGACTTGCCCTACTAACTCTCTTTATGCACCTGTAACATCTGCCTTTCCTAGAAAGAGAAATTGCCTTGAACTGAATTATTTTTAACAGATTTTCTGAGCTATATTTGGTGTGTAATATACTGTACATATTTAAAGTGCACAGTTTAATAAGTTTTGACATATGTATGCACCTTTAAAACCTTCACCATCATCAAGATAATTAACATATCCATCACAGTTCATTATCCATTTATGTGTTGATGGGCATTTAGATTGCCTCAAATTGTTAGCTATTAAAAATAAACCTGGCTGGGTACAGTGGCTCATGCCTATAATCCCAGCACTTTGGGAGGCCAAGATAGGAGTATTGCTTGAACCCAGGAGTTCGAGACCAGCCTGGGCAGCATAGTGAGACCTCATCTATAAAACTAAATAAATAAATAATTTTTGTAAAATCTGACATGAACATTGATGTACAAATCTTTGTATGTACATCTGCTTTTTCTTTTTCTCTTGGATGATTACATAGGAGTAGTATGGTTGGGTTGTATGGCAGATATTTGTTTAACTTTTTAAGAAACCACCAAACTTTTTCCATTCTCATCAGTGGCATAAAACAGTTTTAGTTCCTCCACACCCTCCTCGACACTTAGTATGTCAATCTTTTTTATTTTAGCCATTTTAACAGGTGTGATATATTATCTTTTTGTGACTTTAACTTACATTTATGTCGTGACTAATGATGTTGAACATGTTTTTGTGAGTTGTATTGGGGGCATCTATTTATCTTCTTTGGTGTCTATTCAAATCTTTTGCTCAGATTTTCTTGTTTATTCTACTGTTGTGTTTTTTTGTTTGTTTGTTTGAGTCGGGGGTCTCATTCTGTTGCCCAGGCTGAAGTGCAGTGGCACGATCAAACTCCTAGGCTCAAGTGATCTTCTTGCCTCAGCCTTCCAAGTAGCTGGGACTCCAGGCACACAACACCACACTTAGCTAATTTTTTTTTTTTTTTTTTTTTGGGTATAGGCAGGGTCTCACTATGTTGCCCAGGCTGATCTTGAATTCCTGGGATAAAACAATCTTCCCAACCTCAGTCTCCCAAAGTGCTAGGATTACAGGTGTGAGCCACCGTATCCAGCCATGCTCATGTTTTAAATTGCATTGTTTTCTTATCATTGAGTTCTGAATATTCTTTATATTTTATAGACACAAATTTTTTTATCATATACAAAATTTTAAAATATTTTCTCCCAGACTCTGGATTACCTTTTCATTTTCTTAGATGTCTTTTGAAAAAGAGAAGTTTTTAAATTTAATGAAGTCCAATTTATCAATTTGTTCTTCTATTTGTGCTTTTGGTGGCATATCTAAGAAATCTTTGACTAACTCAGTCACAAAAGTTTTCAAAACTCTTTATAGTTGTACATTTAGATCTTTGGCACATTTTAAATCAAGTTTTGATATGGAGTGAGGTATAAATTCAAGGTTTTGTTTTTGTTTGGATATCTAATTATTATAGTACCATCTCTTGAAAATAGTTTATTTTCACTGAATTGCTTTTGTACCCTTTTCAAAAAATGATTGTCCATATATGAGTGGGTCTTTGGATTTTCTGTTTTGTTTCATTGATCTATTTGTCTGTCTTTACACCAACACCACAGTCTTAATTGCCAGAGCTTTACATAAATTTGAAAATAGTTTATATTAATTCTCCAATTTTGTTCTTGTTTTCAAAGTTGTTTCAGCCACTTTAGGTCTGTTTTATCGTCATATAAAATTTTGAATTTTCTTTTTACATTTCTATCTAAATCAAGGCTGCTAGAATTTTGATTGTGATTGCATTGAATTTATAGATCAATTTGGGGGGAATTGACACCTTAATATTGAGTCTTTTAACCCCTGAATACAGTATATATCTCCATTATATAGATCATTTTTAACTTCTCCCAACAATGTTTTGAAGTTTTCAATAGAGATCTTTTAAATCTTTTCTCCATAATTTATCCCCAAGTATTTCAAGTTTTTGATGCTATTGTAATTAATATTTTTTAATTTGAAGTTACAATAGTGTGTTGCTGGTGTATGAAAATATAATTGAGTTTTGCATATTGATCTTGTGTTCTGCAACCTCACTCAATTTTCTTATTAGTTCTTATAGTTTTTTGCGAATTCCATTGAATGTTTCTACTAGACAAGCATGTCATCTATGAATAAAGACATTTTTCATTTTTAATCTGGATAACTTTTGTTTCTTCTTTCATTGAATTGAGATTTAGTGGTCCTGGAAGTACAAGGACCTGAATCTGGTTTTTGTTTTTTTGATTTGAAGTCTTCGTCACCCAGGCTGGAGCACAGTGGCACGCTGCTCACAGCCACCGCAGCCTCGACCCACTGAGCTTAGGCGATCCTTCTGCCCCAGCCTTCCAAGTAGCTGGAATTACAGGCACACACTACCACACCTAGTTTAATTTTTTGATATATTGTAGAGATGAGGTCTCATCAAGTTGCCTAGGCTGGTCTTAAACCCCTGAGTTCAGGCAATTCTCTTGCCTCGGCCTCCCAAAGTGCTAGGATTACAGGCTTGAGCCACTGCACCTGGCCAGGGCCTGAATCTTAATGTCAACTCTGACTTAACTAACTGTGTAGCCCTTGGCAAGTCACTTTCTCTCTCTGAACTCTCTAAAATGATCTGGGCATTTTCTGTGATTGGTGTGTTCCCTCCCACTTCTAACTAATTCGTAAGACTAAGAATGCATTCAGAAAGGTGTTAGCACTCTTCTAACTAATGGCTTCCTGCCTCCAGGCCTCTGAGTTCTACTCTCTTCCCGTTAAGCGATTGACTCATTGTGCTCATGACAGTTGGATTAAACTAGCGGGTGTCACCTTTTCTGTTCTCAACCTTCCAGTGAAATAAGGGAGTGGCTATATTCCATCATTCTTGCACCATTTATTGTACTGCCTTCTTTGAGCAAGGCCCAGTCAGCAGACAAGGGTGGGTTATTTGTTTTCTAGCAAAGGCCAAAAGCTTTGACTCATGAAAAAGTTTGCTAAAAGCCACTTACAAATAAAAAGGTATTTCATTTGTATTTTTATTTATTTATTTGTACTTTTATGTATTTATTTTTAGTTGGAGTCTCATTCTGTCACCCAGGCTGGAGTGCAGTGGCACCATCATGGCTCTCCACAGCCTTGACCTGACCTTGTGGGTTCAGGCAGTCCTCTCACTGAAGCCTCCTGAGTAGCTGCGACTACAGGTGAATGCCACCACAACTAGTTTTTATTTTTATTTTTTTGTGGAGACGAGGTCTCACTTTATTGCCCAGGCTCGTCTCATACTCTTGGGCTCAAGCAATCCTCTAACCTCGGTTTCCCAAAGTGCTGGGATTACAGATGTGAGCAACAGCGCCCAGCCTGGATTAGTTTATTTTTTTAAACTTAAAACACTTTTCATTCTCTTACTTTTGAATTCAGTCTTTATCAATAATGTGGTGTTATACTGTGCTGAGATGGGGTATGGTGAGGCAGGCTAAAAAGTTGAAAAAAACACAACCTGTCCTCCAGGAATTTGAGATGGCCTGTTTTTTCTCCATCTGTGTTGAGAGGGACAGATGGGCAAAGTTACAGTGGACTATGTTGGAAAAGGCTTGAATTATGAAAATAGGGAATTTGGACAACCCCAAGCCATGAAGGAAATGAGAGACAGAGTAGACTTTTTAAGTTCTTTTTTATTATTTTGAGTCACCCGTGCCTGGATCTCATTCCAAGCCTTGGAACACTCCTCCTTCTAAGGAAGAGCCCACCTCCATCAGAGGAAAAGCCTATCCAGGCTCCTTGGGTTCCAGAGCACAGGGCATCGCCTGGGCCTGCCCATCCAATTGCTTTCAACTCATACCGTGAATCCAAAATTGGTGATACAGAAACATGCAGACCCCTTTTTGGCAATGGAAGACAGTGGTGGCGGCCACTGAGTCTGGTGCCGTAAGACAATGATAGCACATCCAGTTTCTAGATCCTGGTATTGTCTGTTCCAACCCTTTCATTTTCCAATTGCAGTGAGGACATAAATGGGGCCAAATGAGAACAGGCAAAGGCTATTGATTCAGAGCTTGCTATAGCAAGGGATTCAGTCACTATCACCACCAGCATTCTGGCAGAGACTCCCAGACAGGCAGAAGAGTGGCAAAACTTTATAGTGGAAAAAAGAGAAGGCTTCAGGTATACTCTCATTGGAGGCTGTTGGCATGGGGAAGCTAACTGGAAGTGGGCAGCCTAGGTGATGGGTGAAGTGTGTATATTTAACTACCTCTGGTTGGTCCTAAGTTGAAGCAGGGACAAAAATTAGCGAAGCTGTCAGTTATGAATCAAGTCCTGGCCATTTGGAGCCGATTATCACAGGTGTTACTGTTTCCCAGACTCCTTGCTGGAGATAGTGATCTGATTTCCTACAAGTCTGACATAAAGACAGTAAGCTTACTTCCTGGGCTGGTTACTGTAGAAAATAGGTTGGTTTCCTGGACTGGTTACTGTAGATTGTGGGTCAGAGTTCTATTTTTACATATGGTCTGGCCATTTTCTCTTTGTATATTCAGTCTCTTAGCAGAAACTGAGGCCCAGAGAGGGGGAGTGACTTACCCAAGATCTAACAGCTAATAATAATCAGAGCTGATAGGCTTAGCATATTTATCTGGTCCTCTCCAAAAGAACTTACAATTGTATTGTTGAGGAAACAAGGTTTAGATCCATGGAAAAACAGAATTCAACACAGATGTCATAGAGACAGGTTACCAGAAGTTAATGGTTAGGGCTATAGCTTGGCAGAAAGGCACATCACTTTCCTCTGCTATAGCCAGGGCCACTATTGGTCAAGCGCTTTCTATGTACTGGGCATTCCTTCCATCCAGCAAAGCGAAGTGGTTAAAAGCATGATTCTCTAGTCGCCCATCTGCATCCACATTTTACCTCCACCCCTGGTAGCTGTGTGAACTTTAACGAGATACTTTACCTCTCTGGTCTTCAGTTTCCTCCTATGTAAAATGGGAATAATAATGGCACTATCTAATCATGTTCTTGTGCAAATTAAATGAGCAGACACTTGCAACATACTTAGAGCCCATACATAAAAGTGCGGGTACAAATCAGCGATTACAATTTCATTTAGACTTCATGGTCATTCAGTGTGGCAAGTAAGATAGCCTCTACTTTGCAGATGAAGAGACTGAGGAGGATTGTGTCATTGTTCAAAATAGTGAGGATCAGAGTCAAGACTTTCATTCATGTCTCTAGGAAGCCTAAGCTCATTATTCCTTTCCACTATGCAGCTGAATACAAGATGCCATTGCTGGGAAAGAGGACAGGAGCATGCAAAAATGTCAGATCTTGTCACTTGAATACTGGTAATAATACTACCTACCTCACAGAGTTGTTTTAAGATTTTTTTTTTTTGAGTTGGAGTCTCACTTTGTCACCCAGCTCTGTCACCCAGGCTGGAGTGCAGTGGCACCCTCACCGCCCCTGCAGCCTCAACCTGCTGGGCTCAGGCGATCCTTCCCACTCAGCCTTCCAAGTAGCCAGAACTATAGGCGCATGCCACTATGCCCGGCTAATTTTTTTATTTATTATAAAGATGAGGTCTCGCCAAACTGCCTAAGCTGGTCTTGAACCCATGGGCTCAGGCAATCCTCTCACCTCAGCCTCCCAAAGTGCTGAGATTATAGGCGTGAGCCACCACACCCGGTTGTTTTATTTTTTATTTTTAATCAGAGCCTCACTCTGTCACCTAGGCTGGCATGCCGTGGCATGATCACAGCCACTACGGCCTCGACCTGCTAGGCTCAGGCAATCCTTCTGCCTCAGTCTTCCAAGTATCTGGGACTACAGGCATGCACCACCATGCCCGACTAATTTTTTTTTATTTATTGTAGTGATGAGGTCTTGCCAAGTTGCCCAGACTGTCTCAAACTCCTGGGCTCAGGCAATCCTCTTGCCTCTGCCTCCCAAAGTGCTGGGATTACTGGCGTAAGCCACCACACCCAGCCTTGTTTTAAGGGTTAAATAATGTAATGTGTGTGAGGTTTCTAGTACAATGCCTGGCACATGGTAAGTACTTAATAATTGACAACAGTCATTTTAATGATTATAATTGCAAGTGACTTAATCATAAACCATTCTTTAGTGTCTTTCCCTCAAAGGCTTCACTTTCATGAAGTTTTCCCTTAACCTCCAATCCGGTTTGACCTCTCTGTTATTGAATTCTCCATTGTTAGTGCTATGGTAAGTCAAGAAGAGAAGAGATAAGTGATTTGGAGAAGGAGATGGGTTCTACAGCAGAGAGAAATAGGCAAAGAGGTAACAAGTCAATGGCAGCATGGTAACATGGTGTTCCAAAAAAACCAAGACTTTTAGAAGTATCAAAAATGCTTCCCAGGAAATGCTTTCTCCTCAGCTCTGTGGGTCAACCTCAGCTTGACCATCTGGGAGGCTCCCATCCTTCGCAGGTAAAACCAGCCTCCTCCTTGCCAGCTAGTGTTTTTTGGAGGTGATAGTTCTAATTTTAGCACTGAGTCCAGTGCAGTTGGCTTCTCAAATCTATTCATTGAGAGTTAAAGCCAACTGGTTTATCAGACTGGTCAGAGAGAACCAGAAAACATGCAGCTGGAAAATCTGGCATAAAACAGGTAATAAGCAGTAAAAATCTGATAGAAAATGGGTAATAATAATGGGGAATATAAAATTATGAAAGCAAGGAAACAAGTCAGAGGAGCATAAAAGACCATCTCTTCCAATGCCCTATGAAGTAGATGTTATCATGGTTTTCCAGAGGAATAAAGTAAACCCCAAGAAGGTTAACTTTTGCACCCAAATTACTCAGGTCATGAAGGTTGAATCATAATTTGAATCCAACAAAAGAGATCTGGAAAAAAATACACCTAAGTACTTAAAAGTGGTTGTTTGTGGGTGATGGGATTATGAGTTTTTCCAGTTTTTTCCTATTGGGTAGTTGTTACATGTATTATAAGAGTTATTAAAAGTTAAAATCATTAAAACTGTATCAGCGCCCAGGCTAAGGACAGGGAGCAGAAATTAAAGGTAGTAAGGAGAGCTCTCTATAGGAACCAGGGAATCAGCCTGAAGCTGTTGTTCCTAAGATTGAGAAAACTAAGTGACTAAACTTCTAAGCTGATGCAGTTCAGAGTGAGTTGGAGGAAGAAGAAGGGAACCAAGCCAGGCCAGAACGCTGGCTCCTCAGTGTCCAAGGAAGCTCGACCTGAAACAGGCCTGGAAAGAAAGACTGACTTAATAGTTGGACACAAAGACAAAGACTTGATCCAACAGCAACCTAAACTCTGAGGCCGAACAGAATCTAAAATGTGAGGGCTTCAAAAGAGGGCTCATACACCTCCCTGGGCAAAGCTCTAGAACTATACTTCATACATGTTAATTTTAACCCTTGTAACAGGGCCTCATGCCATGGTAATTTGTGTTGCAAGAGTATGGGAATCTGGGTAGAAATAAAACAGGGGCACACCAAAAAAGTGCTCCTTCAAGCCAATGAAGGGAAAGCAAAGATGGCTGAAGCCCCTTGCTCAGTCAGAGTCCCTTTAAGTGGAGGGTAGCATGGAATCAGAGATGTGAGTGAATTAAGTGACAGAACTGGGGGATGAATTCTGCTAAAGAGAGAAGGCCCAGGTTCTCACTTGCATCTTCTTCCCCAAAGAAGCAAGAGGACCCTGGGTGAAATAAGATTCAATCTCAACCCCAACATTGTTTCTGCTCCTGATGCATTTTCAAATTCTAAGAATGTAGTATGCAAATAATATCTATTATGCAAATAATAGCAAGAATAGATAAGTATATTGACTAATAAATATACCAAATAGTAGAAAAGATATTATAAAAATCTTATAAAAGTATGGTCTAAATTAAGATTGGGGACACATAAAGACAACACGTAAAGAAATAAGTAATAAATACGTATTTATTTGTAGAAATACATGCTGACCATGCAGGATTTCTTAGCGAAGATGTACAAGTATGGGACTGGGGAGCCGAGTGGGGATGGAAAGTAATTGTAAAATAGGCCTGTAATTTCACATCAAAATTTCTTCCATGACCCATTCTAAATAGCCATTGGTTCAATTTCAAATGTCTCACAGAGCACTGGTAGTGAGTAAATATGTTCTTAATTTAATAAAATTGAATGATACCCCTTGTCATCCTTCTAGATTTGTTTACTGTATAAAAACACATTACCTGCTCCATTCAGGTTATAAATATAACTTACAAATTTTTTAAAAGTCTCATGTTTAAATACACAAATAAATAAGTTAAATAGCAAGAATAAATAAATACATTAATAACTATATCAAACTTGTAGAAAAGATATTACAAAAATCTGATAAAAGTGTGGTCTAAATTAAGTTTGGGGACACATAAGACAATCACATAAGGAAACAAATAATAAATAAGATACACTGTGACCAGCACTAAATTAATATGGCAAAGAGATGGTGGCTTGGGATCATACTTCCACAGGTAATGAGGACCGGGACTCTTGGCTTGGAATACTCTCAGCAGCACGATCACTTTCCTCCTATTCCATCTCCATCCATCGCAGAAGAATGTCTAGTTCCCCCAAAGCCTTCACAACTGCTGCCTGAGACTCAAGCTGAAAGAGACACACACTTATATGGTCAGCAACTCATAAAGAGACCACAGAATTAGTTCTCTCTCTTATGGGTAGTTCTGTTGAACGTTGTGAGCAGAGCATTCTCTTCACGATGAAGAGCTTGAAGAAGTTATAGAACCTCACAATCTTTCACGAGAAAGTGAAGTTATTGAGTTCATCACCCTGATCTTACAAATGAAAAATGAAGCACAGAGGTGTGGCAGAATTGAATCTACAACCTAAGCCTCTTGCATCACGAAGATCAAAGTGATGAGGCTGTCTTTTTAGAAAGGGCGCGCGTGTGTGTGTGTGTGTGTGTGTGTGTGTGTGTGTGTGTGTGTGTGTATGTGTTGTCTACTGTGCATACTTCAGTTGAACAAATATTTATTGTGCCAAGCACTGGGTTAGTAGCTAGAGGTTCAAAGGTGGATGGCATGACTTCTGTCCACAAGGGATTCACTGTTGAGTGGGGAGATCCACAGAAACAAGTAACTAAAATGTAGTGTGGTGGATAAATGATGGAATCCCCACAGGACACCAGGGGAGGCATCTAACTCAGAGAAGCAGCCAGCACCTTCCTGGAGGTGGTGCCTATAAGGATAAGAAGGAGTCAGTTAGTGAGGAGTGAACTCCAGGCCTTCCTGGCAGATGTACAGAGGTGTCAAGGTGAGAAATAGCGTGGCCTGGGTATGTGAAGCTGTGAGTGTTTTTGAGAGTATGTGTAGGTGTGTGAATATTAGAAAACCATTGCCTCTCATTGTGTGAGGGAAGATCCAGATGTCTCTGGAGTGACTTGATGGAGTCATGGCCATTCCTTTTCCATATTCAGAGGATCATCCAGGCAGGGCATTTTCTAGAACCTGGATGGGTGCCCTTCAGGTTAAGCGAGGGATGGTCCACATGAGTGCCAAGCACTGTTAACCTGAGGGCTGCCGGATTTCTCCCAGCATGAATATCCATCCCACCCATCTATGATCTCAGTTCTAAAAACACACCCATCCCAATCGATGCCAACATTGCATATACCTCTTCAAAATGACTCAGAGTCTGGCTGTATTTCTTCATTGCTTCCTCCCCACAATGGCATGTCATGTGGGTATGCTGAAAAGGACCCAAAGAATAATAGATTTTATTAAAGATTCTGATTTTCTGCCCCTGCCACTGACATGAAGCAGGTGGGGATCCTGCTCTTTCATTCACAACCCTATAGATACGTATTCCTGCAGAAAAGTTCTTTCAGGCCTCACACTTGGGATTATTAAGCTAGAAGAGAAAGCCAGCATTTTTGGCTCAAACATGGAACTCATTGCTTCTTTTTAGAAGCAGGCAGGCAGGCAGTGCTGAAGGAGTTTGTGATCACTGTATACCCCTGGTCTCCCCCCAGCTCTAGTCTAGTACCTCCATCCCAGAACTCCTTTGAGCCCCCATGGGAAAAGAGAACTGAATTCCCAGGTCCTGTTCAGACCACATGCTGAGATCAAGTCCAATGGCCTACTGAATGGCTGCTTAGATGCAGGAAGCACTAGTACATTCTAGCCATTCACTTACTTTCAGAAAAAGTGTAATTTCAAGGATCATAGCTAATTGACATTAATATCAAATAACTAGCATTTTATAGTTCCTTACACTTTGCAAAGCACTTTTTGCATGGAGCATTTAACCAAAAGTCAACAAAACTGAGTTATTAGCTAGTCACATGGCTCGATGTAGACTCTTAAATCTTTTAGATTCAGTTTCTCTATCCATTAAATGGGAGTAGAAAAGAGCTTGATTGCTAAATCATTGAAGCTATGTGCTCATGGATCCTGTCACCCAAAAACCAACTCACACAGAGCCGGAGGTCCTTCTTGATGGTAAGAAAGGAATTGGCGAGGTTGCTGATCTTCCTGAGGGTATGATGGTCTGGAGTCTGGTAGTTCTTAAATACTCTGTCCAGATAGAGTCTCAGTAAATGGCGGAGGAGGCAGCAACGATCCTCAGGCTGCAAAAAGACAGATGGGTTGGTGAGGGGTGGAGGAAGGACACAGACAAGACCAGGCTGATATAGGTGCTCTCCACCGCACTTCTTCCCAGAGCTTATCTGGGCTGAGCACACACCTTTGTGTCTTGCAAAGACTCGGTCCTCCTTAAGATTCTGACATCAATGTTTCCATCGTTGGCTTGCTAAACAAAAGAAGACAAAGCAAGAAAGCATGGGTCAGTGACTGCTGCCGGGGTCTTAGATATCAAGACTTCACACCTCTTTCCTGTCAAGGACCAGTGGGAGTCCCTTTCCAAAGCATTTAAAAATAATGAAGTGCAGATATTTCTTGGGAGTTCAACTTTCTGGTAAAGAGTCTCCAGCCTGCCTCACTCATTTCATGGTCACATTTCCAGGGTTGTCAGAACAAGAGAAACAGACAAGGAAAATGAGAGGCAGCCAGGAGAGGGAGCTGCCCCCTTACATACCACACTGTCCCGTATCTCTGAAAATCCATTTTGTATTTCCTGAAGGTGTGTAGTTATCACACAGCTTCCCAAATGGAGTGTCTTCAGCCCAGTAGAAGGAGTCCAGAGGAGATAAAACACAGTAGAGAGGAGACTGCAGGCAAGACCACAGCCTTTCATCTTGTGCATGGAATCTGGAGAATGCCAGAATCAGGAGCTAGGAATTCAAAGGAAAGAGCATGATTTGCTGATTTCCTCATCTCATCCTTAAGAAGCCAATCTAGCCACCAGGGACATGTCTCCCCCCGGTGTCCACTGGGGGAAACTCAACAGCCTCATCTGACTCCAAACAGAGCAGCCCATTGATACAACTTACTAAGAAAAACTGCTGAGCCTCCTGTGAAGAGAAGCTTGCAGGTGCCTGTCAGGGTCTAAGTGCTGGCTGGTGCCACAGTTGTGGCTCCTTTATTCTGTCCCAGCTCCTCTGTCATTGCCCAGCAGGTAGGGCCTAGAACAGCAGGCAATTGCAGTGACTAGACAGAATGACATTTCAGGGGAAATGTCAAAACATGTTTTGGGGAATTGACGTATATCGCCTTCCTTTCAAGAATGCCAGTGTAGCTCACCCTTCTAGTCCCCTTAGGCCCCATAGGGGAAATGGGGAAAAGCAATCTCACAGAAGATGGGCTGCACCACTTGGGGAAAATTGTCTGGATTTTATGGCCACCCACAGGGCAGAGGCACTTAGCTCTGTTTGGCATTTGTCTGAGATCAGATGGTTATTTGAGGATAATACTCATTTCGCCCCAGAAGGCAAATAGAAAGTCAATGATTTCATAACAGTCCTACTGCCAGGGAAAGGCAAGACTTGATGGGTAATCAACTGGGTTCCACCTAACACTTCTCCCTCCTGAGTCTGGGACTCCACAGCACCCTATGCAGGACTTAGTTAGGCACTCCTGAGATGAATTCAAGAGCACACTCTTTCCTGGCCCTGCCAGGAAGTGAACCCAAAAGTTAGAGAAAAAGGGCAATGAAGGAATTCATTTCTTCTTGGGTGAGGCTGCTCAGTAAGAGAGCAGTTTATGATGTCTGCTGAATTTTAAGACAAAGTGATAATGAGCTGGGGTTAGGGTAAGATGATTGAGGCACATTGGATGCAAAATTTAAAGAGGCACTAAAAAACTGCGTCGTCGAGACTAAAAACATTTTAAGCAATATTATAATGAATTTTAAAAATTCACAATGAACAAAATATCAACATTTTAAATAAAGACAGAATTCACAGTTCCATGCTAAGCCAAGTTGGAGCAAAAGGAAAACTGCACTGCTATTCATGTTTCCATGTATTTTAAATGGTTAACTTTTTTCCCAAATTAATATGATTAAAATATGATTGATGAATTTTCTTCTCTTAAAACCAGAAAAGTAAAATTATAAGAAATTTCGTTTGGGACATAAATCAAATATTTAAACTTAAAGTCATGGGTTATAATAAACCTACAATTTGATTTTTCAATATTTTAACCACTTTAATATTTTGAAAAAAATAACATGCATAAAATACATAAAGACATCTATATATGGGCATATATACATATATATGTATGGATGTTCATCTTTCCTTCTGCCTTGTCTCCATGGTTTGGCACAGCACTGATAATCATTATCACTTATTGAATTTTTCCTATGTGCCAGGCAATATGCTAGACATTTTTTACATTTGTGGCCGCCTGAGATAATGCCAAATGTAGGAAAGGGAATAAGCAAAAAAACTCAAAGTATGAGAGAGAGCTCTGTGTTTGGAGACAATAGAATTGAGTCCAAATAAATACTTGCTTTACCAATTCCCACCTATATGGATCTTCCCAGTTTACCCAGGACTCAAGGGATTTCCCAAAATACAGGGATTTCAGTTTTAAAACTGGAAAAGCCACAGATAGACCAGAATGAGTTGGCCATCCTACTTCTACATGAACTTGAACTAGTCAACTCACCTCTCTGAGTTTCATTTTCTTAGCCTAATAATGGTGATAATTAAACTTAATCCAGAAACTTGTTTTGACATTTAAATAAAATAATCTCTGATTTATACACCTCGCAAATAGTGAATGATCAATTCAATTTTGTTTTAGAGATTGATGTCAGTTGCCTTGAATTTAGTGGGTGAATAGTAAATCTACCTTAAATTCAACAATTGGATCAGCACCCACTATTAATGAGCACCCACTATTCTGAATGTTGTGCTAGGTACTGAAAAGATAAGCATGACAGTTCCTTGTCCTCTAAGAGATTTTGTCCACTTGGAAAAGTCTCCTTTAGACATGGATCTGAACACACATAGGTAGATGGTTTGGAGGACCAGGCTGATATCCAGAACAATGGGAGTGGTGTCAGTAGAGGGGATGGTCTCTCACCTGAGCTCAGGAAGGCTGCTGCTTCTGGTCTCCTAGGAGTCTGTTTCAAGCTGAAAGGCTTCTGATTATTTATGTACATATAGCTGTCACATGAAGGAAGTGAGCTCAAACAGGTGAGGGCTGGAAGTCCCTTGGAATTTCTCTGGTGGCACTACACTTCCTCAAGTCCTATAGCAGTTTAATTGCAGGCTGGACTGCCCCAATACCTTCCTCCTCCAAGAAGCACTGCCTGAGGGGGTTACTGGCTGTAAATGTGGATAAAGGACATGCCTCCTTCTGGCTCCACCTTCCTGCTTGGTGAAATGATAGGACAGAGAAGAGCTGAATTACAGAACTGGAAGAGAGTTCTAGCGGATGCTCTTGCCCTCTCCTCTGAATCTGGTTCTCCTTAACCAAGTTTCTTCCTATCCCCAGACACTGTAGACTCATTCCTGATGTTTCTCTTTGACTTATCATTGCTTTTTCTTTCTGCTATGTTCTAGAGCATGACCTTCATGATTTAACTTACAAGGGGACCCTGGGTCTCCCCTGACACGTCTTCTCCAATAGCGCCTGGTGGGTCCAGGGATCTTCTGGGTTAAAGAATTCTATCCCAATGGCCAGAATTTCCTTATCTAATGCTATCTCCTGGACTGTTAGAGTAAGAAGTGACTGTAAGTACATCTAGTCCAATTCCCTCATTTTGTAAATGAAGGGACTGTATAGTTTAGAGAAGTTAAGTAACCTGTCCAAGATCACTCAGCTGGTAAAAGGCAGACCCAAAATAAGCCGGGTATGGTAGTGCGCACCTGTAGTTCCAACTACTTGGAAGGAAGGATCGCCTGAACCCAGCAGGTCAAGGTTGCAGTGGCTGTGAGCGTGCCACCGCACTCCAGCCTGGGCAACAGAGTGAGACTCCAACTCAAAAAAAGGCAAACCCAGAAGCCATATTCAGTAAGTGTTCGTTCCACTATGTAACACTCTTATAAACTTCTCTTCTATAGTAAATAACTTTTCTTAAAAATGAGACCCTTTTATCACCTCACAATTCTAGCAGAAGAAACGAGTCTTCAAATGAAAAAAAGGTAAAGGGTATTAATACTACAGCTCACGTTGGACTGAGAGCCAGGTTACCCAACTATAGTGCTTACTTTCTCACCAACGTTCAGGTGATCCAGAACTAGCTCTTAACTTTTCAGGCACTCAGTGTTTTACCAATAAAATGGAGATAACACCTACCTTGCCTGTCTGGCACACAGAGTTGACAGGAGGGAAAAATATATATGCATGCATATTTATATAAACCTATAAATGCATAGGTAATTTTTGTCATTCCTTGCATCGGACAGAATCTATTTTACAAGTTATTTTTTCATCAAACATTTACTAAACACCTACACTGTGCTGAATGCTGTGAGGATTACAGAGATGCCCCAGTCAGGTCTCTGGCCCCTACTTGCTTCCAGCTCTGTTGGGGGATAAGGCGTGTCTTGAAGAAACCCCAGAAAAGTTGGCAAGTGCAAGTGCCCATGAGCACAGAGAGGGGAACTGTCACATAGGAGAGTCTGAGCTGAGCAGGATTTAAATGGAAAAAGACTTAGGAAGGAGTGTGAGATCAGACAAAAGGCATCCAGGATGGAGATGAGATAGGACAGCAAAGCCCCAATGCACTTGAGGACTGGCAAACAGATTTGTTTGGCCGGAGCTGGGTTTTAAGTAGAGGAACAGGGTGGGAATCAAACTGAAATCACGACTATAACCCCAATGACCAAGACCGCCATGCCAAGGAATAGGAATTTGGATTGGGAGCCTAGAAACCTAAGTTCTAAGTCTAGCCTTACCTTTATCCCATTATGGTCTTGGGAAAATCATTTCCCTTCCTCATCTGTAAATTATGGGGAAATAAATGATTTTTAAAATCACTTTCAACTCAACTTTCTTGGTTTTATACTTCCTTGTTTTTCCCTTGGGGTAAGAGTGAGCTATTAAAGGGTCTTAGAGTGGGGGACAGACTGGGAAGAGCTGTGCACTAGCTATGAGACGTTCAAGGACGACAAGTACTTGGTACATTTGTTAGTGCTCAGATGGAACAGATGATGGATATAGCTGTGGTGAGGAAGCCAGGGGTAGTGATCATGATGAGCGCATCACATCAACTTGAAGAAGTGGGTTTCAACACTGGGGGTCAGTGTATAATCAGTGTGGTGTTATGTGTTAAGGTAAGCTGGGCAGAGGGAAGAGGAAACTCCTTTCTTATGAAACCAACTCAGCTTCCTAACCAAGCCATTTTTGGGTAGGAAACAACTTTCTAGACACCAGGAAGAAAAGTCAGCTGCTGCTTTTTCCTACAGCAAGTCCTGAGTTTGCAGCTCAGGGTTTTCCCTGTCTGTGACATCACAGTTGCTGACATCTGAGCTTCCTGCCCAGTTGCATCACTTTGCAGGGAAACACACGGGCCTTGGGGCTCTGCTGGAGGAAGAACCTCAGCTCACAGGTAGGCAGGTAAAGGCCGTTGCCACTCCCAGGCCTACAGCAGTACTGAGAGCTCTGCCCTGCCTGCAACCCTGCTACCTTCGCGAGACAGGCAGGGCGGGATGGGTGGAGCAGCCGACTATCAGAAGCCTACGTTTTCAGTTCCCTGTCTTCAAAGCTGCCAGCATGAGTGACGTCATTTCCCTTTCTTGCGTGTTTCCATCGTGCTCTGCTTAACCAGTCCAACTTGTTTCCATCCTTTCTCCTGAGACTTCCTCTGACGTAGCTGGGTCCTCTAACGTTGGCTGACTCCTCCTGCCCCCTGCCTGCAGAGTGGAAGGCCCTGGGAAGATACTGGGAAGTCCCTGGGAAGAACACAAATCCAGAGTCTTGAATGAACAGTTTCCTCACACCTATAGCTTAAAAGTCATTAAAATAATTAAACAAAACACTCTATTTCCCATCTGTAAAAAAAAAAAAAAAAGTTTCCTTACCTAGGAGAAATGGATATACTCAATTTTTTCCCTTATTTCACAAACAAATATGGAGAATCCACCACGTGTGGGCACTGAACTGAATTGACCCAAGAACTACCAAAATAAAGGACATGGTCTCTTGGAACCCCCAGTGGGACCTCACAACATTGTGAAGGGGACAGACTCTCTAATGCAGGAGTTCTTGTCCTGGGAGATGGTAGATGGGGAAAACTACATCTTTTCTTCTCACTAACCTTTAATCAAACTTGAGCATTTTCTTCAATTATGAGGATAGGCATCAAATACCGCAATAGTACTAGCAGTACCAATGACCTTATCACTGATGGAAATCACAAATATTTTTGTATCACATTATAATGGTTTCAGATACCACAAAATATCACTTACACTCATCACTACTTAGAAATGTCAGTAGTCTACCTGCATAATGAACATTTGTATATCTAACCCTGAATTGTACCCCACATCTTCAAAATAAGAAATTTAAAAAAAAATGCTTACCTATCAAAGGAAGCCTGTGTTACAATGGGCCCATCATCCAAAATATAATTCTGGTTTTTTGGGGTCCCCCCTTGTATTTTTATTTAAAATGCTATTCTTTAAAAAAAAAGAAAGAAATGTCAGTAGTCTATAGGCCTACTGCTAGAGCACATTAATTAATGCAATAATAAAGAAGTATAGACATATTACCTATTTTTCATTTCCATATTTTGATAACTATATTTTAATATTATTGTTTTTGTTTATAATCCTATTTTATTTTATACATTTAGAAACATTATTCTGAGTAGAGTTCATAGCTTCACCAGCATACCAAAGGAGTCCGTGGTACACAGAATGTTAAGAAGCCTTGCTGTAATGCCCGTGGGCATAGTAATAACCATACACCCACTCCCCCCCAGTTGTGAAACAGGATTTAAGAAGAATTAGGCTGTTTAGGGGATGATAGAAAAGATTTTTGTTATCAAGACATCCCTAGAAAAATTTAGAGTCTGTGTTCATCATAGACATTTGGGTGAGGGATGAAGAAACAAGGGATAAAAAGAATGTCTGGGAAGGTTTCTTGGGGACGGCTGGTTTGAGCAAGGCCTTGACAGACTAATAGCTTTGTGAGCTTTGGGGATGGAGAGACTGCTTATTTCTTCCAGCAAGAAAAGCTGGAACAAGACTTCTGAAACCAGAGAGCACTTCTTCCTCCTGTACCTGAGGGATGGTGCCTCTGAGAGTGTTGGGTGGGGCACAGGAGCAGGTATTGAAGAAGACTGGAAAAGGGTCAAATTGCAATGAACCATGAACATCAACCTGAGGAACTATACTCTGAGACTCTGTAAGAACCCGTGACTATTTTCCTTTGGTAACTCACTCAGAATCTAGATCAACATCACACACATCACGGGAGCACAACAGACTTATGTATTGATGCATTTTCCTAACTTAATTCAAAACTGTTTTTTTGTTTTTGTTTTTGTTTTTATACAGAGTCTTCAGCCTCAAACTCCTGGGCTCAAGCAATCCTCTCACCTCAGCTTCTGGAGTAGCACCACGCCTGGCTAATTTTTTTTACTTTTAATTTTTGTGGGGACGGGGTCTTGCTATATTGCCCGGGCTGCCAACTCCTGACCTTCAAAGCACTTGTTCCCTGCAGAGTGAATGAACTCTCTAATATCTGAGAACTTACACATGAGATACCATTGCTAGCCACCTGGTGTTCATAACATGACCACCCCGTGGGCTACCTATCAGGACAGTCTCACTCTGCCTCAGGGGTTTCTCATCTAGAGTTGCACTTGCGCTTCTTGGGCTAGGTGTGGGGATATTTTGAAGACGTTGAGGAGGAAAGGAAAAAGAGGTGAAATCAGTACTTCTTGAGTTCTTTTCTCACTCGTAGGGATGCTGGCCTGAAATAACCTGAGATCCCTTACCCAAGTGGGACGCTGCTGCTGGCCTTGTGGGAGAAGACAACGCTCCCTAGCGTATACACGTGGGACTGCATTGCTTCCCAACGAGTTGGCTCAGGTTAGCAAGATGCCCCAGAGCCCTGGCCACCCCAGGAGTTGGGCGGGAGGCTCTGATCGTTGGGCGGGGGAGGCTCTGATTGTGAGGCTTCAAAATGTGGAGTTAAGGACCCTAAGACAACAATTAGGGGCAAAATCGAAACCCAAGCCAAGCAAACCAGACAGAAAGCTGACTCCTTGCTGTGAGTTAGAAACCAAGGACATCGAACAACAGACACAGAATCCAAGTGGGGGATAAGAGGGAGCCTGAGAGATTCCCCAAGCCAAAGCCAAAGCCATCCTCCAAAGGCACTGCCTACACAAGAGGGATGCCTCCATGTCATGCATGCATGTATTATGAATGTTTATTTACTGAGTGCAGCCATTCACAAAGGAGCTGTGCCATCAGGACTCAGGTTCTGGAGAGAGGAAGTGGATATTGAGATATCGCTGATATGTCAAGAACTGAAAAACCACTCTGGGTCCCAAGAAACACAAATGGGAGTAGAGGTGGAGAGGAAGGAGCAGAAGGAATGCTGCCTTCTGCCCTGAGGATGGGGCAGTGGTCCTTGGGAAGTTAATCCTACGCTGGGAATAGTAGAGATAAGATGTACCAGATGAGCCGGGCTCGGTGGCTCAGCCTGTAATCCCGCGCCTTTGGGAGGCTGAGGTGAGTGGATTGCCTGAGCCCGTGGGTTCGAGACCCGCCTGGGCAAGCGAGACCTCATCTCTACAATAAATCAAAAAATCAGCCGGGTGTGG
>CAUYQG010100725.1:0-24438 GCA_963574415.1 Tarsius wallacei | reverse complement strand
CCTGGGCAGGCGAAACCTCATCTCTACAATAAATCAAAAAAATTAGCCGGGCGTGGTAGCGCGCGCCTGTAATTCCCGCTACTCGGAAGGCTGAGGCGGAAGGATCGCCGGAGCCCAGCAGGTCGAGGCTGCGGTGGCCGGAAGCGGCCACTGCACTCCAGTCTGGGCGATCAAGTGGGACTCCAACTCAAAAAAAAAAAAAGTTTCCAGCTTGCAGTTATGTAGGATAAATAAGTCTAGAGAACTAATGTACAGCCAGAAGAATAAAGTTAATATTATTGTATTGTATACTAAAAATTTTCTAAAACAGTGGATATTAGGAACTCTTACCAAAAAAAAGTAGCTACGATAGATACATGGTATGCTGATTTGCTTACCCGTAGTAATCATTTCACTATGTGTATGTCAAAACATCATGTGAGACACCTTAAATATATACAATTGAAAATAATTATGGGAAACTTCTTGGGGTCCCCTCCCACTGTGGGAGCTTTTCTGTCCTCTCAATAAATCCTGCTTTAAAAAAAAAAAAGGAAAGAATTAAAAGAAAAAGACTTAGCAGTTATGAAAGACCAATTACTGGTTCAGAGAACACAGGTTTTCTGAAATATAAAATCTTGATACTTGGTTCCACATTTAATTTCAGAATAAGACAGAACCACCCTCACTCCCTATTTCTTTACTAACAACAAATTCCAGAATTTGGATTCTCAGTCTTGGAAGTATTCCCAGCTCTTCACAATAGAAAAATAATTAGTACTTTATTCACCTGCTAAAAAAATTAACACTATTTTTTGTACAAAAAAGAAGTTATAAAAAGTTACCTCCATCTGTAGGAAGTACTCAATCATTTTTCCTGAAATGGAAGAGATAAATAACATCATCTAGCTTCAAGGCCTTCAGCAAGAATTGAGTATGAGAAATTTAAAATTAACATTAGATTTTCTAAGAAAATATATGTTTAACAATGAACATGAATAAGAATTTTGGAAAGTATTTCTACCTTTATATCAGAGAATATCCAAAACCCGTATTAATGCATTATAAATAATTACACTCTGTTTGACATTTGCCTGCAGCAACGCATTTTTCAGGGTAGTTCTCATGCAAGAAATCTTCAAGATAATACTAAGTTTTACCTCCAATTATAAATGATTATTAAAATCAAATATGACATATATAAATCAAATATGACTGCTATATACATATCGAAAATCATTAATACATTTGGACTACAAAATGTTATTTCCTTTCTTTACTTTAGAAAAATTACATCATCTGAGTTTTTCATTTATATTTTTAGTAATTTCATTTACACTTTTTTGAAAAGTGCTCCGTTTCTCAAGACCAACTTAAATGTTTGTGTTCTCCAGGGTGCAGAGCTGGTAATCCTAGTAGATTACATAATTGTTTAGCAAATATCTGTTTCTCCACCCTGGGAAAAGAATATGCTTCTTAACCCTACATAGGTCAGTTTTGAACTTGTAATTTGCTTTGGCCATGAACTTGTGAGCAAAAGTTTTCCGTATCACTCCCAAGTAAGGGTTCATTCACGCTTCATCACATTTTCTTTTCCCTTTTCATAATGATAAAGATGTTCCATATACAAGTTGTTTAGGAAGGTTGTACCCCAAAGATAAGAACAGAGTCAAAAAAAAAAACACCCAAATATTCATGTAGCAAAAATGAGAAGTAAATCTGTTATTGTAAATTACTGAGGTTTGAGGGAATGTTTGTAACTATAGCATAACCACATCTACCGTAACAGTTATGTTTTCTCATTCTATTCCTGTTTGTATAATCTTGGCTCTAGCTTCCACCTACATCTAAAATCATTGTCTTCCCCTCAAAAAATTCTTCATCACCAGAAATGACCACTTAAACATGATAAGGATTTTCCACATGCTTCTTGAATAATTTCATCTGGGTGCCATTCAGGTAGTTTATAACCGTGGCTAAACCAAATCCAGTTTTTTCAAAAATGTTACTCATCTTCCTTACTTCCATATTACTTACCAGTGAGACTCTTCCTGAACTTCTCTCTTTCTCCAGTCTGTGCCATATTAAATTGATTGCCAAGTTTTATCCATTTTGCAACCCAAATAGCTAATGAATCTATTCTACTCTCTTCAACATCATTGCCAAAGTTCTGGTTTATAATTGGAGGTAAAATTTAGATTTATCATCACTAGTTTCCTAGTGATTATCACCATCATAGTCTTTCTAAAATTGAAAGCTGACTTTATCACTTCACTGCTTAGAATTTACCAATGATACCACCAAACATTTTGAAAATAAAAATCCAAGACCTTAGTGTAGCATTTGAGATTCTTCATGATCTTACTCCAATCTACCTCTTAAGTTTTGTACACAGATATATTCTCATTTCATCTTCCAATTTGTGAAACTTTTGAGCATACCATTTGTATTTCCTAAAATCTCTATTACTTTTCATATATTTTTGTTTACCTGTATTATTCTGATCCCAACAACTGCTTAACTAACCCTTCTTATCCCTGTAAGCCAAGGTTATGACTCTGAGGATCACCAAAAGCCATAATCAGCTATGGATGATACTTCTTAGATCCTATCCTATTAATGTATATCATATGAGAAAAAGGATTGTCCAACAAATACAAACAAAAATGGAAGATTAATAGGTCATGAAAACAAATGAAGTGCAGATCCTTTCAAAAGAAAGATTAACCAAAGTGTCAGAAGAGAAAGTTACAGTTGGGTGAGAATAAATATATTTATTTTATTTTTACTTTAAAGATGTTGGGTACAATTCAGGGTTAGGTATACAAATGGTCATCGTACAGGTAAAGTGTGGGCCTCACTTTGGTCCCCACTTCACTGGTTTGAGATCAGGTACCCTTATTGATAAAGTGCATCCCCCATTTCCTGGCAGTTTCCCACTACTGCCAATCCCTTTCTTATAGCATTATGATAATTGTTCAGGGTCTGCTTATGAGTGAGAACGTGGTATTCAGTTCTTTGCTTCTGTAATAGATCACCAAGTATTGTAGACTCTAAGTCCATTACCTAGAAGGAATGGTGAGTACAGTAGCCAGTTTGCAGTAAGCTAAAGAGTAAATGGAAGAAGGAACTTGTAGACATTAAATATAAACAATTCTCCTGACTAGTATAGATTAGTCAGGTTGGAGAGTAGTAGTGAGGTAGCTAGAGGAGACATAAAAGAAACAGGGAATTTTCTCAGGATGGGACAACAGAAAAGAGTTTGAAGACAGATTAATTAGAGCTACAAATGGGGACTATAGTCAAAGGTGGTTTTTTAAAGGGAGTAGAGGTCTAAGACTGGAATAGTAGAAGGAAATGGAGTAGCTGAGGAACAATATTGTTTTTCCAAGAGAGGAAGAATGTAGGAGAGAAATGTGGGCTTAGGCATGTAGAATTTGAAGTGAGAATAGGACTGGGAGATAGATAGAAATATTATACAGATTTGAAAATATTGGCGTGATAGTGGATGAAAGGTCACGCTTGACCTTTTGTAAATCACATACATTGAATTTCCTAAGAAAACAAGACCAAGAAACCACCAAATTGTTCTCAGAGGTATGAAGTGCAGAGTTGCGTTTATCATGTTCCAACCTATTTTTCAAATCAGCATTTCTAATATGAGTTCACCAAGTATCATTGAGAAAAACATTTGACCACATAAAATAAGTTTTCTATCTTTAAAAATGGTGAATGATATATAAAACCAAGTGAGCAATGTGGAAAACTGGACAATGCATAAGCTATGCCAATATATGTAAAGAGGCAAACAACCACTGTAAATCCTTGAAAGAAACAAACAAGGATTGAAGGAGAGAGAGAAGAAGAGAGGGAGGAAAGAAGAAAAAAAAAAGGTTGGATTTTTAAAATTAATTTGGATATGTAAAATAATCTTTCTCTCACTGGGGTCACACACTTCCTTTGAAATTAATTTTCTTATTGCAAAATTGACCTAACATTGGGACCCCACTACAATTTTTATGGATGTTTTGAAGATTAATTGGATGTTGCTTATACAAGAGCAAATGGTTGCCTTAGCAGTAGTTATTCTTTACATATCAATTATGAATCTATATATGCATACAAAATTAAATGCTAACTATAACATATTGCTTTAAGGGAATACAATTTCTAAGAGTTCAGCATTATTTCTAATTAAACTATTTTTCCTGAAACCAAGTTTTTGGAGGTTCTGTAGAGTTCTTTTACCTACAAAAATTTAAAACTCTGTGTTGTTGGCAGAGTGCCTGTCACCTTAGACTTTAAGATTAGAGTAGGCTTTTGTTAGAAATACTTAGGATTGGTGTTATATAACATCTTTGAAATACTTTATTAAACTTTTCTGTGCAATTTTGACTTCCTTTTCTTAGAGATGTAATAAAAATGAATGTGGGTAGCCACGTTGCCCTAGCAACACTTCTGCATGTATTGTTGTTTTTTAAAAAAAGGTGTGAATGTGTTTAAAACATCAAGAATGTATATGATATATGAATGTTCAAAGGATTTCCACAATCAGGTGGCCAAACAGTCTGATAGCATTTTCTGATCCTGTTTAACTCACTGATTTACATTAGAAAAACACTATGTGTTCCTGACATTAGGGAAAATAAAAAAACATACAAGTAAAACAACTTTTTTTGATGCTCAGATTAATATTAAGACACTTCAAACATCACAAAAGGGTACTGTTTATGATGTTTTAACTTCTAGTTTTTAGGTCCTTTATGAGTTATTTTTTCTTTATGTATGTTGGCATCATTTTAATTTATCCTTGTTACTAAGCCCCAGAAACAGATCAAGCAGTTTTGGACTTGCAGGAACCATTTGAGCAATTACCAGTTGGCAGATTATTGAGGTTTGAGCACTTACACATAATTCTGTGGTTACCTGTGTAAAATGCTTCAGTAGCCTCCATCTAGACTGGTCCACATCATGAAAGCACACCATTATAATAGATACTAATTAAGTCTCAGAAGAACTGAAGCTGAATAAGAAAGTTCCAGTTCATCGTCTTTCCACGCTTTGCACTAAAGTTTCTTTGAAAATATTATAACAATGATCTTTTACCTTCTGTAAAAATTATAATCTGGTTATTGTAATAATTAACATGGAAAGAAACCAGCTATTTTAGAGTAAGAATTTTGATGCTTTGATCAACTAAGGAGAATATAATAAGAATCAGGAAGTTATTTTTTGGACAGTAAATAACAAAAAAAATAGAAAACGCAAGATGCTGGGGGAAAAATTTGTCACCTGGTATAAACAGAGACATAGCATTGGGCTATTGGGCTAAAGAAATTTAGGTGGGCAACCCCTTTAGGTCCCCTCCCACTGTGGGAGCTTTTCTGTCCTCTCAGTAAAACCTACTTTCGAAAAAAAGAAAGAAAGAAAAAGAAAACTTTAGGGTAGTGTAGAGGAAGGCACATAATAGCTATTTATTAACTCAGATATTGGAGACAAATGCCTAAATAATTTATTAAAATGGATAAAAATGATAGGTTAGCATCATAGATGAAGATCAAGTCAAAACAATCACTTAAATCATTACTATAAATTATTTTCACAGTATTGCACTATACTTTTTATAGTTAAATACAATTCTTCATAACACTTTACATGTATGTGGCTTCTGAATTTTTACCTCCTCAAAGAGGCCTTTTCTAACTTCTCAATTTAAAATAAGTGCTTCCTTTCATGGAGAGATTATACTTTATCTTTGCTATATTTTCTTTACAGTCATAGCTTTATCTGAAATGACATTATGTATGTATTTGTCAACTTGATTATTGTTTCTCTTCCTTCAACAATGTAGGGTTGATGGAGACAGAGACTCTGTCTGCCTTATTCATTCCTGTACCCCAGCCCCTAAAACAAGGTATGTCACCTAAGAGATGTTCCCGTTTTGGTTGAATGAACATAGGGAATAGCAGTTCATTATTTTCATGTAAATTTACCAAATTTTGGTTAAAATTTTGTAAATGTATGCATTTCTTTTGTGTTGGTAAAACTTATTTTACCTCTTCCAAAAAGCATTTGAGTCACCAAAATAATCAAAAGAAAAAAATGTATAAATGTATCACTTTCCCACCTCACCTCAGTATATTATTCCTTCTACGTTCATCCTTTAATGTATTTGAGTTGACCCATCTCTTGAGAACACATACAACGACATTTGCTTTTGATGTGTATTTATAAATACAGGAGGAAAGCTATTGTCTAAAGCTGATAACATTTGGGAGGTTGTCTTCTTCAAAACTTAATACTATCTTAAAATGTTACATCAAATTTACTATAGTACGTATCTTCACAACAGTCCTGAAGCAGCAAATAAGAGATGGAAAACATTCACACTGATGAAATTTCAACTTGATCTCCTTAAGAACAAGTGGTATAAAAGTATCAGGATCTGTGAGAGTGGTCTCTGTATGGAGTTTACCTTAACGACTTTCTTCACTTTAAATGAAGTTTGACATGTGACATCAGTCTAAGTTTTGTCAAATAAAAAAAAAACTGACATCATAAGTATTTTAAAGTCAAAAAATGAAAGAAAAAGTACTTTGTATGTCATTTATGTCATCTTAGTATTTAAATTTCCAAACATAATCAGAAGTTTTACCTTTAGGAAATTCTCTGTAAATACCTTAGTCTTTCTACTTAACTGCTCACCTTCCTAGGAGGAAGAAATAAAGGAATCAAGTAAAGTGGAGGTAGAAATGGAGGCAGCAATTTAGTCAGCTATTCTAATTCAGTCACAAAGCGCAAGCAGGTGGAAGTGATCATTGCTTTTGTGAGAGTGAGAGACAGGCCTGATCCACTGACCCCCATCACCTCAATTGTCCTCATCTGTGGATTGATAATAGCATTTTCATCCCTATTACCTTAAGTCTCTTCTCCATGTCAATAACACTAATAAATGCGTCTGGAAGAATTATGACTTTAATTTGACCAATTAGTCGTATTTATGAAAGAAAGAAGAATACACAAGAAAAATCTGGAAGGTTTTGGTGTAAAGTGGCTAGTCAGTTATTTGACATAGTCATACACAAGAAAAATATGGAAGGTTTTGGTGTAAAGTGGCTAGTCAGTTATTTGACATAGTCATAATGTGTCAACTTTTAGTCTCCTCTCTTTTTTCTCAAGGCATGCAGTGAAAAAGTTATAAGGGGTGCTTTTCATTTATTCGTTTGTTTTGTTCTCTATTATGTGCAGATTGGTTTTTTAAAGTGATAGATAATAGATTGGTGAGAGAGAGGGAGAGAGAGAGAGGGAGAGGGAGAGAGAAAGAGAAATCAGGTTTAGTCATAAACCAAACCTCAGGATAGTTGTATCATTTATTAGCCCCTGTGACCTCCTTCTTGTGACCAAGAATACCATCTTGTTTTGTTTCTTCGGTCCTTCCTCTTCCCCACTTCTCCTCAATCCAAGCAAGGGTCAGAAGTCAGTTGAATCTACCCTCTACAACACATCTTCCAGGGAAATATTGGGAAAAAATGGAACTCACATTTTAGTAGATATTATATGCTAGGTGTTTTTTATACACTATGTTATGTAATTATTACAATAAATTTCTGACTTAAGTGTCATTATACCCATTTCACAGATAAGAGCATTGAAGTTTTATTATCTGTTTCTTGTTACCCAGTTTATGAGTGATAGATGCGGATTTGCATCCTATTTTTTCTGACCTTAAAACCTATGCCTTTTCAAAATATTGTGCTGCCTCTCCCTCTGACTCATCCAGGCTTACCCTCTCCTGGCCAGCAATTTGATTGAAATAACTAGTTCCACTAGAACCTGAATAATGAGTGAGACTCCGTATGCTCTCCCTCCATGGAGTGTACAGATTTACACAGAAGAACATCCTTAACTAATGAAGGATTTTTTTAAGATGAAATTTTTGGGCTAAGCAGCATTTTTCCAGTGAATTGACTTTGAGGCTGAACTCCCCACTGGCTTGATTTAGCAGGTCATGGCTCTCAAGTAGTCAAATATATTTAGTCCAAACAGACAACTAAGCATTGTGCTACACAGTACTTTTTTTTAAGTGATGTAAGCTTTGAAGCAGTTGGTATCACATTTGGGAAAACATTGTTTGCTGAGGGAATTTGGTACAGTTCTTAATAAATGCATTTGTCATGTTTCTAATTTTCTTCTGCACTCTTTAAATGCTGTTGCTTTCAAAGCTTAAATTGAGATAGCCTCTTTTTTGATGTTATTGTCTCTCTTGTTTCATATAAGATATTCACAGTAGAGAAGCAACACGAATTCCTGGCAATAACAGACTTTTCCAGAAGAGCTGTTTTAGTCATATGACAGAAAGTAATAAATTAGCCTAACTTTGTAGCTACTTCCTCAAGTTCAAATGGTGTTAATACTAGCAAATCACTAGGTAGTTTTTCCACAGCAAACAGTTTCACATATGTCACCCAGTGTAAAACAAAAGGTCAGTCTTCATAGGCAAACTTCTTGAGTTTGAATCTCACTCTGTTCAATAGTAGACACGTGAACTATATTAGCTCATTTAATTTCTCCTGCTTGGGTTTTGATTGCAAACGAAGGGAATGAATACAATACCCACCTGATAACTCAAATGATTAAATGAGGAATTCATATCAAATATATAAAATTGTGCTTGTCACATCATGTTAACTATGTGAAATTGCTTTGCAATTCACTTATCATTTTGGAGACGTGATTTTGTTGTGTTGTTATATCATATGTCACAAAAGATTTGCCATCCTCTTCTTCAAGAGGAGAAATCAAGATTCAGGTGAAGCTAATAGAAGACCCATGTATTTGACACTGCATTTGATCCCTGTATGACAAAGTCGGTGATGCTTAAAGAAGAAATGTTCACCAGCTTTACTAAGTGGAAGACTAGGAAAAACAGAGACTGGATCACTGACGGTAACATGATAATTCAACATGGCTTCTCAGAACCAAATAGGAGAAAATTCCATGAGACCTTAGGGAAGAAAAGAAAAAAAGAAAGGAAGAGGGAGAAAAAAAGAAATAAGAAAGAAAGCTAAATGGATTATTAGAAATGGTGGGTCACAATGATAAAATACAATAATCTAGATGTTGTCTTAAGAGAAAAATGATTAAGGCGAAAGGTAGGAAATATTATGGACAAAAGAAAGAATATTGTTGAACATATAGTTTTTTTTTATCATTTTAACTTGCTGGGTATGGTGGCTCATATCTGTAAACCCAGCACTTTGGGAGACTGGGCTGGGAGGATCACAGCAATGAAGGCTACAGTGAACTATGATCGTGCCACTGCACTCCAGCTTGGGTGACCCTATAAACAAAGTGAGACCTTGTCTCTAAAAGATTAAAATTTAAAAAGAAATACAGATATAGTATTTATATACATGTACAAATTTATATATATGTACATATATGGTACATAAATATGTATGCATGTGTGTAATGTTAACTGAACATTGCAATAGTGAAAGTAAATTTTTGAACTTTAAAAGTGATCCTTTCTCCAGATGTGAGACATGATTAATAAAAGTACAGGAAATAGCACTGTTTCAGTAAGGAGATATTCATTGACTAAGGACGTGGAAAGAGAAGAATGGAAAGTAGAGAAAACCAGCAGAATACGAGATAGGAAAGTTGCAAAGGCAAGACTATCTCTAAAAAATAGTTTCACTATGTCTGTTCCTATATGCTATCCAGCACTCATGAATTCCCAGAGTCTCTGATCTGGACTGCTCCTTCAAAACAATCAATCAGACATGCAATCCAAACATATGAAGCTTTTAACACATTTCTAGATTTTAAAATGAAAATAGGTAAGAACAGGTAAAAATCAGAAACATCCCAGGAGAGTTGACCATTAGTAGAGATCTTCACTCAGGGACTGCCTGCAAGTTTGCCTTCAGCCCCAAATACATTTTTCCATTTAAGCTGAACAATTTATATATTCTGTTATATCATTGGAATGTCCTCAGTCAGAAATTTATTTTTCATATTAAATATCTGCTTCTAAAAATGAAAATGCCTCTGGGAATGTGAAGAAAGTTGCCTCCTAAACATTTAGCAGAAAGGAATTCCATTAGAGAATTGAAGTTCTTATTTAAGTAGGATGGAGGTAAATAACTTGGAAGGAAAAAAACATATTAGGAAGCAAGTCAGACCTCAGTGTGAATTGCAGTGAGGACATAGAGCAACAGAATAACACCTGCTGGATGCCCAGGGGTGTAGGAGAAAGAAGAGAGAGGGAAACAGAGAAGCACTACAGTTTAATTTTCCCTAAATTTTAACTTTTGCTTAGACCATCCAAGAAAGCAAATAAATTCTTTTTCTTTGTTATTTCATTCTAATCTGCATGACTCCCAAAACCTGGACTAGATTTTAAAAGTGATATTTTATTTTGAGTACATTCACTATCAGTTAGCAGGCTTCTGAACACTGGAGATGTTTTTGAAGAATATGTACCCAATATCTTAAATCATTCCTGTTGAAGAACAAGCCTTCTGGAAAATACTGCATTCATAAATATATTAAGTGTATACTAAGGACAAATGATAAAAAGTAAGAGATAATTTATAATTTTTAGAAGCGGTAGCAACTTGACTCTGCATCCTGGTAGAGCTGTTTAGAAAAATTGCAACTAGAATGGAGAAAAATTAACATAGGTTTAGAGAAATGTGAGTAAATACATAAAAGTACAAGCCATCGCACAAAGGCAGAACCAAAGGGATGCTACACCACCACAGCCACAGGGACAGGAAAAGGGGAAACCTTTAACCTTAACAGCGCAGGGTGATAGAGAACAGAGCTTGGGACTAGCAGGACAACTGATGATTTAAAGAAGAAATCGTGATAGCAAAAGAACTGAAGAAATGAAACTCAAAACCTAAGTATAAATTTTGCCCAAATCCCTCGCTGACAGTTAAATTAGTTGTACTCAGGGAAGAGCTTATGAAGCATGGTAGAAAACTAGGCAGAAACCAATGAAAGATAGGGCTGCAAGAGAAAGTTGAGTTTAGTGCTTTAATAACTCAGTGCATTTCACTTACCATTAATTAGATGGCTAAAATTTAAAAGACTGACAATTCTATGCATTAGTGAGAATGTAGAACAACTAGAACTTTCATACATTGTTGTTGAATGTAAATTTGTACTGCCATGTTGGAAAAAAATTTGGCAATGTCAAATTTAAATTTATAATTATCATTTTACCTAGCAATTACACTCACAGATATTTACCTAAAAAAGATAAAAACATGTTCATGTAAAGATCTGTATGTGAATGTTCATAAATGTGAAGTTCAACTTAATCATTCATCATAACATCTCAAAACTGGAAATAATCCAAATGTCCACCAATGCATGAATGAATAATAATAAATTTTGGTAAATTTTTATACAAAAATTACCTCTGAGCAATATAAAATGAGTGAACAGCTGATACAGAAACAACATGGCTGTATCTCAAAATCATTAAGCTGATTTAAAGAAGCCAGATACAAAAAGTATACCAAAAAAATATACTGAATTATCTTATTTGCATGAAATCCTAGAAAATGTGAAATAATCTGTCATAACAGACAGCAGATCAATAGTTTCCTTCATTGGGCTGGGTGAAGTGAACAGCAAAGGGAAGTAAAGAAACTTTTGGGGGTGATAGAATTGATCTAAACCCTGAGTAGAGTGACTGATCCACAGACATATAAATTTGCAAAAACCCACCAACCTGCACACTTAAAATGGGACAGTTTGCTATATGTAGACAATACTTCACTAAAGTTGATATTAAAAAATAGCTGGTAGTTTGTAATGCACAACAGTGATTCAAAAGTGGTTTTGGGAATGCCTTTAAACAATTCTTTACATAATCTCATTTTTTAAAAAAACAGCAAACTCAGCAATACTTGTGACTAGAAAACAGAAATGTAAGTCATTCTGTATATTTGATATTTGAGCAGTTCCTGCTTTCTGCGTTTGCCCTGTATTTGTGTGCCTGGCATTCCTCCTCCTGCCCTGTCTTCCTTCTCTCTCCTCATATATTTGACATTTAAAAATGCTTATCACAAAAGTTATTTACACAGTTTAAACATTCAGTTAAAAGTTCAGGTTCTTTATAGAAGGACCTTTTTTAAATTAGTAAAGAAATATTGGGGGAAAGTAAAGATTTTATTTGTTTATTATATATAGTATATATATGGAAGAGACTATAGATATATTATATCTATATAGAGATACATGGATATAATATATATAGAAGATACTTTAGAGATCATGTATTCCACTGTGATGAACTGTTAGATCCATCTCCCCATTTCTCTATAAACAGAGTTATAATTTTACTTGATATGGCATTACTCTCAAATGAAATCTAACAAATAAACAATAATCTTTCTTCAATGTTCAGCCTCCCTTGAAATTATCAGTAGTCATACGGCACAAGTAATTGAGATATAAGTAGAAATGGCTGGGCAGACTTATGGGGAAATCTTTAGAGGCTGATGCAGCTTTTATTCTGCCCTATTTCTCTACTTGTTTCCTTAAACAGAGATGTAATGCTGGAGTCAGAGACACCATCTTACTTCTACTAGGTCATAAGCAAAAAAAAAAAAAAAAAAAGTGTCTGATCAACGCTAAGAGTTGTGGATTAGAGAGCCAGGTGATGCCTGAGTCCTGATGGCTTCCTGGAGCCACCAAGTCAACACTGTATTTTCTAGTTCTGAGCTTATTGTTATGTGAAAAACAAAACTCCTTATTTTCTTAAGACACTGCTCATGAGTTTTATGTGGCACTGAATCTATTCCTAAAGGATACATCCCCTCCACCTCATTTTACAGATAAGATAATGAAGGTAAGGGATGTTAAGTGGCTTCCTTCAATGATTTCCACCTCTACTTTTAATTAATAATACAGGTCTCTTAACTTTCAATGCCATAATAGATCTTCGAATATATGAAAAAGTCTCTAGGAGAGAAATTTGTGAGATAAACGTTTTCCTTCAATCACACAAGTTGAGAAAAGCTAAATAAACAGTACTGGAGTTTAACAACTTGAATTATATATTCTTACATTCAAAGCATTTCATTGTGTGTTAAGAGTAGTGGGCTTGTAGTAAAAAAAAAAAAACACTTAAGAGGGTTAAAAATACTAAAAATTTAAATATGTATCTTCTTGATGTAAAACTAAATTGAAATAGCTAGGAGAAATTGAAGTGCTCCCAACACACACACACACACACAAGATAAATGTTTGAGGTGATTAATATCCCAATTAGCCTAATTTGATCATGCCACTTTGTATATATGACATCAAAATATCACATATACCCCTCAAAATCTGTACAACTATTATATATCAACATAAAACTAAACTGAGAAAGCGGATTTAAAATATATAATGATCTTGAATAGGAGACTCAATTAAAATATCTATTTTCCCTGTTTAATTTGCAATCTTGATAAAAAGATATTTAAGAGATAGATAGGTCTATTACAAAGTTTATCTAGAAAACAATTTAGCGAGAATATTCAGGAAAATCCTGGCCCTCAACAAAGTATTCATTGAGAAATAGCCTCAAATTATATTAATAAATATTATAAACCCACCTCAATTAAAAGTGTAGTACAACATTAGCACATAAATAAAAAAACTATTGGGAGAGAATATTCAAAAATCAATCCAATATTGTATGTAAATTTATTATATAACAAAGGTGTAATCAATATCATTATTGATTACAAAGGTGTAATCAATACCATATTTGATAAGATATATCTCAAAGATATCTGGAATTTAACTACTGAAAATTGAAAATATACCTCCCAAGACGAAGCACAATGAAACTTCCTTCTGAACACCGCTGCCATGGTGCCTTAGGATACCTTGGTCCTGGGGGACTCAGGTGCCCCCCTGTCTCCTGTCAAAGTCCTGGGTTCATGGCCGGGTCTCCTTAGTGTGGTCTTTGTTACTAGGTGCCCACCTTCCCTTTTTTCTGGAAGCCAAAGTCACCCTCCCCAAAAAGTCCTCACTCCCAACAACAACAAATGAAAACATATAAACAATGGACAAAAATGGGTAAATTCCTTTAAAATGTTAGTGTTGGGAATGTTAGTGTTAGGAAAACTTTCCTAATTATGACCTAAATTCAGATGCACAAAGAAAATATAATTGGTAAATTTGGAAAGTAGATCATATAAAAAGAAAAATGTTTCATAGCAAAAAATAACCACCATAATGACACAATGATATCATGCCTCCAATGTATATCATATTAATGTCACTAGAATGTATAATCTTCAAAAATATGAAAGGAAAAATGACAAGGTATGAAAATGGGCAGTTCACAGTATAAATGTCCCTTAACCATACGAGAAGATGCTCAGCCCTACTACTCATTCTAACTAAATGCAAATTAAAATTGAACTGAGTTTTTATTTCTCTCCTACACACTAGAAAATATCAAAACTTTCCACACTATACTCTATTGGCAAGGGTGGATAAAACAGGTATTCTCATGTATTACTAGTAAGGATGCAAAGCAGCATAACCCATATGATAAGGAATTTGATGAGTCAACATCTGGCAAAGTTATACAAGCAATTACCCTTTGACTCAGCAATTCTGGTACTCAACCCCACAGGTATACTGGTAAAAATTATAAAAAGGCAAATGCCCAAGAATGGGAATAAGCACACTAGTTTGTTCTCAGAGTGGAGTAGTATGCTACAATAAAAATTAATAAATATCTGTACACTAATTGATCTCTAAGATATACATGTATATATGTATAATATGTCTAAAATATTAAAAATGGGTGTATAGCAAAGGGAGATACAGATGTACATACATATTTGACTGTAATTTGTCATATTTTTAAATTAAAAATAGAGGAGAGGTATTGGATATCATAGACAGTAGCAAACACTAAGCTTCTCTTAGTATACATTGTTTTATAGATCTTAATTTTGAAACTTGTAGATGTTTTACATAACTATAAAACAAAAACAAATTTTAAAATGATCTCAGAAAGCTTTACTTGTAATGAAATGAATAAGTCCACTGTGCATTGCATTGATGGCATACTCACAAAAAAGAAACTATTTCAAGTTACTATAAAACACAGTCATTTCATACATCCCAAGTAGGATATGCACTAAACCAAAAAAAGGAGAAGGTGTTTTTAAAAAAATTCTTAAATTGCTTTCATGAGCTATATTTTTGGTGGTAGCGTTAGTATTTTTTACTTGATACTGTTGCCTGGTGTACATTGTGGGCTAAAGAAACTGAAAATTATGTTGATGTACTTGAAATCCAGGGTTTTATGCATTGGAGATGGAGATTGAGATTGATAAGGTGAAATAAAACTCTGTAGGCCTAAATTGAAATGGAATTATTAATACAAATTATAACAATGGTGTTCACAAAATAAACAAGCATCTCTAAGTTCTAGTTACTGAAAAACCTAGAAATAATGATCAACCAAAGGTAATGATGACCCTTGGTATCCAGATTGTGATACCAAAAACAAAACAAAAAATTGGTCTTCTTGGGAGCAAGACTGATTCAAGGTCTGAGACAGGAAATGGGCAAAATTTCCCTGGAAACCTTTGTCATAGAGGAATGCAAGAAGCTAGCAATGAAGACTTACAGTCATGAAAAATGACCCAAGCTAGGAGCCAACATAAAGAGCTCTCATTGTTCTGGCATAGGACAAGTAAAATATCATTAAAGATATAAACTACAATGTATTGAAACACAGAAAGTGTGTTTGAATATATGAACTTATAACAACCATTGGATACTATTGGTAGATATTATTTTTAAAACTAGCATTTATCTATTTATTACAGCAACCACATGTTGAGAAATATAAGGCAAGGTTCCTCTTTATGAATGTGGAAATAGTAGCAAATAAAAAAGAAATGAAGGAATCAAAATATCTCCATTTTAAAACTCCAAAGAAATAATGCATTTAATTGATGATCATTACAATTACACAAAATGGTATGAGCAGGCATTACATGCATACAAGAAAATAATAATCAATATGAGGTATATTTGCAAAAAATATTCACACTTAACTCTGATTAAGGAAATACTGGAAGCAGAGTAACACTCTGGTATATACACTTCAAAATATCATGTAGTACACAATAAACAAATGCAATATTAATTTTTTTTTAATTGAAATAAATTTTAAAAACTAAAAATATTTAAGAAACCATTGGGAGGTTTATACTTTATTTGGTTTAAATAAGTAAATGGTAAAAGGTATTTATGAGATGGCCAGAAGAGTTTGAATAATGACTATACATTTTATATTAGTTATCAATTTTTAGGTATTTTAGTCATATTATTGCTATTTTTAAAATGTTTTAGAGATACATACTAAAATATTTACAGATAAAATGATAAATGTCTAGGATTTGTTTTAAAATCATCTGGGTGTAAGGAAATAGGTGAGACCTAAGTTGATAATTTTTTTAAAGCCAGGTGGTTGGGTTCGTGACATTATTTCCTCTACATTTGAGTCTGATAGATATTTCATATAATGAAAAGTTTTGAAAATATACAACTTTCCCAAAATATGCATCTGTACACAGAACACCCAAGTACAGATAATTCTGCAAGGTCCTTTAGAGCAGTAATATTTACAATTATTTTTTTCTATCTAGCCGACACTATGGTTTTGACCTTTACGTAAGCCTAAATCTGTTGTTTGACTACAGTGACAAGAAACAGTGGCTGAGAACTGTGGCATCAGCTGTTGGGTGGGGGTGGGAGAACAGAATATTTGTATCTACTGGCAGCATTTAAAAATAGGATGAGCATCTCACCAGATGGATAGTTTATATACGACCTTGTCTATAGGTAGAAGGATATGAAACTGGGACTTGCTCATCAAAAATGCTGGATGGAGAATAATATACACAGTTTAGCAAGTTAAAATTGAAAGATTTCCACACAGAATTGTAACATCAGAACTGAAGAGTATGCATGGTTAAGTTGGAGTTTGTGCTATATAAACATGTAGCATGTAGCTTTGTTTTTTCCAAAAGCGATATGGGAAAATCCAAAGCAAGGCCAATACAAGGAATTTGGTATTGCACATCACTTTATTTTAGCATCAGAAATGTGTACAGATATGTTTCTATTTTCCTTAAGATAACTAATGGTTAATTTAAGTTATTTCATAAATGATAAATGTGGTGAAAAGGAGATTTCATATTTAGCTAGAAATGCATGCATTATTATTAAAATCATATAGACTTTAGTTTCATTTAGAAGCCTATAAATTCCAATCTATAAAAACTCTAAATTCAGAAAGTTGTGTTTTTCAACAAAAAAGATGTTTCTTCCATAGCATTAATTAAAATAAGTTTTATATACCTAGTTTGCTTGTTAACAGTTTATAATGTTTTCAGTGTCTATTTCTTGTTGAATAAGCAGGGGAAGGTCTTCGGAAACACATTTTTCCCATCCAAGTTCTTGAATTTTTTTTTTTTTTTGTCTCGAACGCTTGATTGTAGAAAGAAAAAAAGGAAGGAAGGAAGGAAGGAAGGAAGAAAGGCAGGAAAGGAGGAGAAAACAAAAGGAAAGAAGAGGAGAGGAATATGTTCATAGAGAATATGCTGGCGCATAGCTCTACAATCTCCTTGAGTAGCTCTTTCTGAAGGGGAGTCATATTTCAGCCCTGTATAATTATGTATTTCCAACAAAAGATAACAAGTCCCTGAAAAATAAGGACTCACTATAGTAGGCAACAAAACATAATCAATAAATGCATAGCATAAACAGTTTGATATTTCAATGATTCATACTAGTTCTTTTTAGTACTATATAATTTAAAAGTCCACATTGTTAGTTGCTTGTCATAAAGATATTGCGATTATACTTAAACTGGATGTACTGTGTCTGTGTGTACACGTGTGCAAACTGAATCATTTCTACAGATTAATTGACTTTGGAGAGAGTCTAAGTCTCTCTGTAAATAAAAGTCTAATTAAAATACAACCTTTACAGAATTTATGGTCAAAAAATTTAAATTTAAAATATCATTTTAATATAAATTTAACATGTAAATTTTGTATCACTTAGGATTATTTAAGCCTCTTATCTGTATGACTGTACACACATAAAATAAGATGTCACTTCCTTAATTATAGTCTCATGCTGGAAATGCCTATAAAAGAGCCCTATATTTTAGATTTAAAACAATTTGGAATATTACCTGGGGCAACAGGATATTAATTATCTTTTCAGGGTATTAATTACCTTCTCGTTGGGCAGTTAATGTAAGACCAGCTAAGATAATGACAATATCACCAAAGGAACATGCTCAGGCACAATTAACCAAATTAGTAATTTGATTAATGAATGAATGAAGTTAATGAATGTACCATTAACTAAAAGACAGCCGATCTTTTGTGACTAGCATAGAGGCTGCCTAAATTTTAAAAATGTTTTCACTATGTTGAAGAAAAACTTTGAAGTATTTAATATTATCAAACTGATCTTAATTCTTTCCCATTCTAAAGTGGCAAATCTGAAAATGCTGGAGAATTGGTTGCATGTGTTTTAAAATAGGAGCAACAATAGCAAGCAGTAAAATATATCTATTGATAGTATAACCAAAAGAAAAAGAAAGAAAAAAACATGGCAAAAACCAGTTGATAGCTTAGAAAAATAGACCGAATACAAGAGTTTGCCAACAGAATACCATTAGACCCATGTTTTCTGCTGTACTGATGGGCCATATGGTGATAGATTTATTCTATATTGACTACAGGAACATTTTACAAAAAAATAAATTAGATTGACATTTTTTTAAACTTTTGTCCTCTGCTAAGTTTAGTTATGAGCTAATAATATGAAAAATTAATATGTATCTGTTGATGTATAAGCCTTGATTATATTTTTCACCAAAGGAATAATTTAAGATATATTTCCATACTGCATTCATCCAATAACGTATGTCCACTAGGATGAGTGAAATAGGGTAGTACTGAGGTGCAGGCTGTCTGCGATCATCAGAACTTCCTTTAATTTGCTGTTCATTCTTCAACAAAGCTTCTAGACAATTCTAGACTCCTTGCAACAGTCTATGGCCTATCTGTTCTGAAGAAGTTTGAATGAAGGTGTCAAGAACTCAGCTTTTAGGTCCCGACCACAGGTTATGGTACAGTTCTGACACCTAGTGGTTGCTTTCTCACACGTGACTTGGCAGAATTTATACTTTGTGGATTCTGTCTGCATCTGCAAAGGAAATAGTGAAGTTGGGAATGGCTAACAAAAGCTTGGCACTTCACTGTCCACCATTTAAAAAGAGAAAAGATCCAGACTTTAACTAAAATCAATACAACACCTCTATTTTAACATACAAAACAGATGAGGCCCTTTGCAATCTGGTCTCTCTCTGCCCACTATCCAACTTATCACCCAACATCTCACTCTATAAAAAACAAACTGCTGTTATTCAAATGCACCATATTCTCTTGAGAGCCATTTCTCTGGGTGCATAATTCTCTTATTTATCTTGGCTACACGAACATTCTTAAATGCTTTAATTTAAGAATTATGACCCCATGAAAACTGCATTGAATTCTAGTCTATTGTCCCATGCTATTTGTTCCGTTCAGATTGTCCTTGTGAATCTCTGCTTTGCCTTCTAGAAGCTAAGTTCTTTGAAAGTAAGAATTTTACCTTTAAATTTTTGGATTGTCTCTGCACTTAACACTGGTCTTTGGTTCATAAATACATAATGTATGTGTTTATGTATGTGATCCTTTGGGAAGGCTGTCTAATTCCTAATTTAGCACAACTGTTGTTTATATAAAAATGAAGTAAACGTTGATTAAAAACATAGTATTTGCCAGATGTGGTCTTGTAATGTTTCCTAAGCCAAATTCTTCAGTGTTTTCATATGATATACATTTATGTCAAATATATGGCAATTTTAGATCCTTGGTAGTACAAAGAATGGAAACTTGAGCGGTGATGAAAAAGTTCTTAAGCTTGATTGTAAAGGAAAATCTAAAGAAATTGTAAACATTTTGAGCTTCATCCTGCATGATTGGGTGAAATGAAAAATAAAACTAAAAAGTATGTACAATTTATTTGTAAAATAAGATTTTAAATCTTCAATTTGTGCAAAGCCTTTACTCTCATAATGTGCAATATAAACTTTCATAGTGGTCAGAAGAGCAATTATGTAAAATCACTACTTTTTACTTAATTTAGCTCATCCTGTCCTATCTTCAAGCCACACCTGCTTGCTGTATTGACCAAAATAAACATTTGCTCACTTCAGGATTACATAACTGAAATAGTTATGAAAGAGCAAGCTTAGATTTACTTTTTCATTATCTGCTGAGCTTACAGCTAAATCCTGGTTTTAAATTTTCATTGTCCAAAGATACACCATAAAAGATAGAGTTTGATGCTGAAGGTTACCATATGAAGTTACAAAACTATTGGCTATGAAATAAACTCAACTTTGCATGTAGATGGAACATTTGATATGGAGAAGTATAGACAGCAAAGATTTAGAGCCCATGATAAATGATTAAGTATGGCACTCTTTAGCAAGTAAGTGAGTATAATCTATCATCAAAATTTTCTTATGTGAGAATTCACTGCCTCATTTCTCATGTCTTAGATGACTATTTTGCAGATAACTTTGATAAATTTAGAATAAACAAAATATTTTCTGTGATAATTTTGCTTAATAATTTTTTAAAAGATAAATAACAAAATTATATGAATTATTAAGTATCATGTATATTGCAATGTATATGTAAAATCAGAGCATATTGGTTTCCACTTGCTTTTAAGAACATATGAAACTTATAACAATACCATCATTCCTTGGAAGGGAAAATATATTAAATAAAAATGTCAAAGTGTCTTAAATGTAATAGAAATCAAGTAAACCAATATTTTCCTAGATAAGAACTAGTTCTATTTATTGCCCTCTTCTTTTACATCAGAAAGATGTTTTATTATGCTTTATTGTTAGGTTCATTTTGAATTTTCAATCCCAGGAAAAACCTATGTGACTTAGTATATATAAACAAAGCAAGCCTTTAACTCTGCATAGAAAATTAGTCTCCAAAATTGACTTCTTAATATTTCTGGGAGTTTTCAAAATACACAGATACTTTGGACTTAGCCAAGACCTTCAGAAGCAGAATCCCTGAGGGTAAGTCCTGGAATATATATTTTTTAAGAACTTTCTAGGTGGTTCCTACATATCACATTTTAGACCAGTGAGTAAACTGGCATTTGGTTCTCAATGCATGGGGGGGAAAAAAGGCAGTGTCAGCATCACCTGAAATCTTATTGTAAATGCAAATTTTCAAACCCCACACCACTGAATTAGAAATTCTGGAAGTGGGCCCAACAACTAGCATTTTAACAAGCTTACATGTGATGCTGAATTATACTAGAGGTTATGATTAAGAACCATTTGTTCCAAAAAAAGTTGGAAATTGAGAGTTTATATAATTTAATAAGATTTGTCAAATGTTTACACTTTTGAGAAAATATTTTTTAAAAGATAACATGGTGCAGTATAACCAAATCTATTATGTCTTTAGTTGTGATCTTTCTTATGATTTTTAAACAAATTATTTACTTGTTAATATCTCCATTTGCAACCATTTCTTTTTTATTTGTTTGCAGATGCCATATGCAATGGATTTAGATTAATTACATAAAAAAAGTTTAATTACATTTTTAGTGAAAGGACTATATCTCATAAATAAATTGTTCTCAGAAATACATGCTTCATGAATTTTGAAAGTTTCTTCTTTTGTAGGAATTATAGAATGTTTTAAAATTATTTTAAAATTATTTAAATAATTTAAAAAATTTTTTTTATTTTATTGTAAAGATGTGTGGTAAAAGTCAGGATTAGGTACATAAGTAGTTTGTGTACAGGTAAAGTTGAGACGCCCAACTGGTCCTCACTTCCCCTGGTTTAGCGTCAGGTACCCTTAATGATGTTACATTCTTCCTCCTTCCCCATTCAGTATCCCGCTACTGCCGATCCCTCTCTTAGAGTGTTCAGGACTCACAGGAATTACAGAATTATAGGGACTGGTAGGAATGATAATTTTGCCTCATTTTGTAGACTGAACAAATAAACAAAATTGCACTTTGAAAGCAAAGCAGAAAGTCTTATACATGATAACAACAAAGAGCCCTAGATTCTTATGAAGCTTTTAAAAATATTATCTTGTTTGTCATATCATTGTGAGATAGGTATTATTGTTATAACAACATAAATGTAGGGCATTTAGTTAAATGACTTTCTGGTAGGTACTCATTTGGCAAATAACTGAGCACAGATCATAAAACTAGACACTATAAATTTTAATTCTACGATCTTTACCTCTGATTCCATTGCAAAGATATTGAATGTGCATAGTAAGCACTCAATATATATTTGTGTAATTGAACTGAAAAGATTGCCTCATTTCCAGGATGAAGGAAAACTTGGAATTAGTTTTCTATTCTATTAATTCCTATTGGAAAGAGATAGCGTAAGAAATAGTAATTGGAATTTCCAGTCATGAGCATAAGTAGAAGAACCAATTCATCTGCATTGAAGGTACTGATTTATGGAGATATACAAATGAAGTGAAATTGGAAAGAATTCAGTATGGTGTCTGGACAATATCCAGGGTTCATTGTTTTCTGTCCTCAAAAAGTTTGAATTCACTATTCCTTGGGCTATAAAACAAATTAGAATTACCAAAATCTCAAGAGTTCATGTTTTTAAATACCTTATCAACATTTAAAATGAGCCATTTATTTTTCTGGACTTCTGATTTGACCTGAACTATTGATACTATGAATTTTCTTGTGTAGTAATTGTGAATTGCATGAATTGCTCCACTATATTAAGAATGCCAAATACCTCATTTTTGTTTATTATTTTCAGACCGGTCAAAACCAGATTTTAGTTGTCAATCACAATAGTTGACTAAGCCAATATCAATTTATTTTCAAGACTCACTTCCCACTATCAATCATAAAAGAACACTGAAGCTTACACAGCCCATAAAAATTAAGCTCTACTCTCTCCATGCTCTCTCATGTTGGTCATTGAAGTCACTGGCCTTTGCCAAAGTCTGAGAAATGATGACTAGATAACTGACTATGAATTCCTCCAATCAGTTTCAAATCAAGTCATGAGGCCTTTTCAAAGGCCTCTGAATTACAGTTCCCAACACAGTTTCCACTGAGAGACTCACACAGAAATCACCGTGGAGACTGTCACTCTAGAAATACTTCATTGATTCAAAGACCAGTTCTCAAACATTTCAGAATGTATCATCCTCCTCCTCTCTCAAGCATTCCATTCTTAGGAATTTCAACTGTTTGTCACAGACTACTTATCTTTCCGGAATCAAAGCATAGCATGGAGGCTTCTATCCTATTCTCTCTCTCTCTCTCTCTCTCTCTCTCGCTCTCTCGCTCTCTCGCTCTCTCGCTCTCTCGCTCTCTCTTCAACCTATTTGATTTATAGAATATTATTTTACACCTTTTAAAACAAAGAACATGTGGATATGATATCCTTGGGTGTGCTTGATTTTCCCTCTCATATTATATGGAAGACTTCCCTGTCCTCTAAAATTCCAAAAGATCATTTACTTCCCCTGAAGCAAGAACACTCTGCTCTTTTAAATATATAATTCTGACCTCTCTGGTGATTCTACAGCAAGTACTATTAATAATAATAATAATCAAGTAAGCATAAAACCCAAATACAATATTTTTAATATATCACTTTTGCATATACATCACTTAATCTCTCAGAAACACTATATAGCCTAGGAGTATTACAGAAAATATCAAAAAGCCTTCTTCAACGTTTTTCTGATTAACCTTAAAGATCACTTCAAGCCAGGCTCAGTGGCTCAGCCTGTAATCCCGTGCTTTGGGAGGCTGAGGTGAGTGGATTACCTGAGCCCGCGGGTTCGAGACCCTCCTGGGCAACTTGGCGAGACCTCATCTCTACAATAAATCAAAAAATCAGACGGGCATGGTAGCACGTGCCTGCAATTCCGGCTACTTGGAATGCTGAGGCGGAAGGATCGCCGGAGCCCAGCAGGTCGAGGTTGCAGTGACAGCTCCAGTCTGGGCGACAGTGAGACTCCAATTCAAAAAAAAAAAGATTTCGCTGGGCATGGTGGTGTGTACCTGTAGTTCCAGCTACTTAGAAGGCCGAGGCAGAAGGATCAACTGAGCCCAGCAGGTAGAGGCTGCAGTGGCTGTGAGTGAGACTCCGACTCAAAAAAAAAAAAAAAAAAAATATATATATATATATATATATATATATATATATATAAAAATATATATATTCTCCTTTATCATGACAGAAAAACTAATAAGGTAAGCATACTGCCAAGCTGGGTGCCAGGCCCCTGTAAC